>JAXCHL010000034.1:0-81764 GCA_034195605.1 Santalum album
AAAGAATAATAAAATACTATTTTCCTTAGTTGAAGGTACGTTATTATACTTATTTTATAATGAATATTAAAATTATATATATAAAAATTTATTATCTACTAACTATTATTTTAATTAAATATTCTTCATTTATAACATACTTTAAAATAATTATCTTGATTAGTTGAGTATAAGATTATAAGTAAAATTATTTTAATAAGTTTTTATAAATTTTCATTGACTCCATTGGTTAGGGATATTGAATTTTCATGAAAGTGAATGGGTTCAAAATACACTAAATATATTTTGGATGATTTTTGGCCTATTTTAGAGGAACCAAATGTTATCCGAATTGATACCCAACTCACCGGGTCACAGGTCAGCCCGCTCGATAAAGAAGGTTTAACCAGGTCAATGTAGATTTCGGATTAATTGGTAGTCCGAACCGGTTTAGGGCCCAGGTCCCGTCGAGCCCATTCTTATAAATAGGTGATGAAGGTCGGGCACGCTTCCCAAGTGGCTAATTAGAAACGGTTATAGGATATGATGTTATTTAAATTCAAAATTGTTCTCAGCGCAAAAACAGTAGAGTCGAACTTGGCATCTGCCCACTGAAGGTCGAGCACATGCACCACGCGGCCAGTTAGAGATAGTTTAGCCGTTGGAAAATATAATTATTCTTATTTAAATTTAAAGTTTGTTCGTCCACTATCCGTTGCGCTCTCTCTCTCTGCCAGCTTGACGACCGTTACCCATTCTCTAATTTGAAAATTGACGACCGCTACGCATTCTCTCTCTATAAAGCTAAAATCTCTGCTGTGTTTTTGCCTTACAGATTTTTGCCTTCTTCCCCCTCGTGACCGATCCATTCGACTCGGGTTCAGCAGCGCGCTTGAACCCAGCCGAATTGGATTCAACTATGGATTTAGACGCTATGGGTTTGAGGGTGCAATCGGAGACAGTGGGGGAAGGAAGAGTCTGATCCGAGTTGGTCGTCCTTCCAGGGAAAGAAGAAAGCTACTGAAAATGGAGGCTTCGATGGCCCAAAGAAATCTTTATCATCTTCTCGGTCCTTGTATGTTTGAATAAAACACGTACACACACAGAACTGGTTCAGTTCTTGAACCAGATGGTTCCAAGTTCTGCGAGCTGTGTTTGGTGGATCACGGCTTTGTTCCAAGTTCTGGGTCGTCGTTTTTTTTTTCTCTTCATCCCCTGTTCTTTCAATTTGTGGATTGATGTGATTGTTTGGTTTGTATCCATGTGATTGCAATTTGTGCTACAGCAATTTGTGACTGCAATTTGGTTTGATTTTTCTTGCCATTGACTGTTTGTGATTGCAGTTCCCTTTTTGTTTGTGATTGCACTGTTTGTGATTGCGCTACTTCTGATTGCCATTCCCTTTTTTGTTTGTGATTGCACTGTTTGTGATTGCGGTTCCCTTTTTGTTCTCGTGATTGCGATTTGTTTGTGATTGCGGTTCTCCTTTTGTTCATGTGATTGCGATTTGTTTGTGATTGCGGTTCCTTTTTGTTTGTGATTGTGGTTTCCTTTCTGTTTGTCGCTTTGAATCTGTTCTGGTGAGGATTAGGAAAGTGCCGCGGTGTGTTGTATGTAGTTGCAATTTGTGCATTGTTGCAATTGATTGGAACGGTGTTCATGTGATTGCAATTTGCTGTGAGAGTTCCCTTCCGATTGCACTTTTTGTTCATGTGATTGCACTGTTTATGATTGGAACCGTTCTTGCAATTTGTGAATTTTTGTTGCCTTGAATCTGTTATGGTGAGGATTAGGAAAATGTAGTTGCAGTTTAGGAATCTGTCCGTGGTTGCAATCTGTTTTCTTTATTTTCAAACTACCGTATTTCTTCATGTTCTGAAATTTGATTCAATACTTAAACTGGTGCTGAATTGTTTTCCCCCAAGTAAAGGTTCTAGTTTGAAAGGAGCCACAGTGACTGGGGAAAAGAGATTCAAAAGTATGAGGTTAGTCAATCTGATACTGTAATTTTTTTTTTTTGTTGGCTTATGAAAACTGTTTTTCAAGATTGCTGCAGGGTGTTATACACGGAGCACTCATCTGGAAAAGATTTTGAGGAAGGAACGAAGAATGTAGTTCTGCAGACATCACTAGCGTTCAGGAGCTTGTTGATGACATTGATTGTAATTTGTCATGCTGGTCCATTGGTGGGCCGCCAATTCCTTTTCCTTGTAAAACATTCCCTAGCATCAGCAAATTCCGTTAATGTTTTTTACGGTGTGTTTCAACCCAGGTCTGCTGGACATTATAAGGCATTGCTCATAAGTTGGAATGGCAGATGATGTTTTAGCATTCCTCCAATATGAGACTCACCTTTATCTTGCAAATGTAGTGAACTTAAGGTAAAACTACTGTTCCAAGATTTTTGAACTGGCCTGTATTTTGCAGTTAATCAATCCTTTTTGCCATTATTTTTTTTAGCTGATCTTGTTACCCAGATAGGATACTGATTGCATCAGTCATGCAGGAGTATAACAAAGCTGCATGGGAGGAACTTATTGACCGAGTTGAGCAAACTGGGATTGTAAGATATTAGTGATCATTTCTTTTATTATATGTATATTTAACCGTGTTCATTGCCTTACCTTTCTTAGACTGTTGTTTAGGACGCCATTAAGATCAATTTCTCATGCCCTCATGGTATGGCCGAGCGTAAAATGGGTGCTGCAGTTGGTCAAGATTGTGCACTGTTGGAGGAAGTTTGTGGCTGGATAAATGCAAAAGCTACCGTTCTTGTGTGGGCAAAGATGATTCCAAACATCACTGACATTACAGAGGTTGGCTTTGCTGCTTTTATTCTTCACTTGTGTCATTATTCTCAACCTTATGAGTTACTTGGAATATTTATTGAATGTTCAATGCACCCGTGGTATACATAGAACAGGTAGCATATTAGCATATCCCTTTGAGTGGAGAAGCTTATCTTTGCATCGCATGATATGTTGATATATGCCGTGTAATATTTATTTACAAAAGTTACAAACATTAACATGTGTTATATCATGCAGACATAAATGTCTAGGCTCTCCATTTTGTTGCGCCAAGGCTCACCCTCATAATATAATGAAACAGCTTTCCATGTATACTTCTTTTTTATTTCATTTTTCCTTGTTCTCATGTTAAGTCTTATTGAATTTAGTGCTGTGAAGCTTTCATGGTGTACTCATTAAGAATTTTGAGGCTTCCTTCTTGGACTTTCAATGAGAAAATATCAGGCTTAATTTTAAGAATATATATGCTTCTTTATCGGTATATCTTCATTCTTATTCCAACTTGAGTTTATTGGTCTGATGCTTTGGCTTTAGCTTTTAAGGGATGTCCATTTCGAGTTTCAAGCAACTTCTATTAAGAAAAACAGGCTAAAATGAATGAAACATTGTGTCAGAATAAATTTTCTGTTTCCATTGCTTGCTATACTCCAGATTCCTGTTCCAGTCCAAATTCTTAACTATTATTGAAAAAATATTTTTCTCCTATATAGCCAACTAGGCCTTGAGGTCTGGTTACCGAGGGGGTAGCTACTATTAACACAATTATGAGTGTCATGGGAACCAATCTCAGTACTTTATTTCCCGAGCCTTGTGTTGAGGGGTTAGGATTCTCAAACCAATCTCAGTACTTTACATTGTTTAAATTCACTTCTCTCATCTTTTGTTTGTCTATTAAAAAAAAAAATACATCACAGAAGATCTTTTATTGGAAATTGTCTTCAGATACTCAACTCCAGGAGGTTATTCTTCCAAAGCAGTCCATCCTATTGCACTTGGAAAAGTGATGAATAGTGCATGAATGATGATGATTTAGCGTTGCTTCAGCATGAACCTCACCTTTATCTTTGACATTATTATTTTTTTAGCTTATCTTGTTTCTCTTTGATGAAATACGGATGCATACACAACAGAACGAAACATCATACTAACAGACTGTGCCTCTATTGTCTAGTGCTTCTGAATTTGCTGAGTGGTCTTTGTTCCATTAGAAGGATGTTATTGGAATATGCTTAATTTTTTGACTCACATTTCTGTTCTCAATAACTTCAAAACTAGCATGAAAGCAAGGGAGTTCCTTAATGATTCAGCATTTATATGTCTTAGAAAATATGCATATTTTTGTATCTTGTATTCAGTATACTTTCCTAGCAAAAACAACAATATGTTTTTATTTGCAACATTTCAGATAGCTAACTATTGTATAGTGTAGCAGGGACTTTGATGCCTTTTATTTAAGGATTATGTGCACTTCCATTTATGCTACTAAAAGTTCGTATTTGTACTATAGTTGGCATATATGTTTTCAGGGCAATAAACTTGGTAAAGCTCATAGTTTGCTGCAGGCAATTTGCTAATGGGCATCATGAATTAAAATAGGAAACCAAAGCCTGCTCCAAAATGTACCAGAGCCCAGTAAGGCAGCATACCTTGTTCATTGTCCCAATGGCATAACCAAAAAGAATCTGCTTCCTAGGTTACTAGATGACAACTCTATATTATAAATTTATATATAAGGTTCAAACTAAGGTCCAGATTTGTCTGGACCATCATCTCGTTGTTTACTTTTACCCATAGAGAGTTTAATTAGGATCCTGAAGGAAAATTAATTATTTAATTTTCATCTCTACTGGGAAACTTTAGTATTATCCAAAGGAATTGTAAAAAAGGTTCCTGTCCAAAAGGCATGGACTAAAATTCCTATTTTTCGTCTTCTTTATAATCCATGATATGAACTAAAATTCCTATTTTTGATTTGAGATCTTCAGAATGTCTCTTAATTTGCTCAGTGCTTCTCTTTTTGCTGAGTAAATGTTCATGCCTTCCAAAACTGGATGCCATAAAAAGTGCAATGGCTGATATTGTGAGATACCTCTTTTTTCTTCGTTATCTTATACATTTAAAATAAGTTCATGTCTGAATTTCTTGTGATCCGTTTCCTTAGACCTTTGATGCATGATGCTTATTAATGTTTATTAAGTGAATCACCTTGTTTGTGCTTTTCCACCATGATAGTGGCTGAAATTCTATATTTCTGATGTTCTTTCTGACATTGTTTGTTTTCCTTCAATCAGTCCTCTTGTTTCTGCTATTTACTTGTGCACGCATTTTGACAACAAGATTATTTGGACATTTGAATTTTGTAGAATTTAGTTTCCAGACTACCAGTTGTGAAAATACTGGACAATGGTTATCTTTTCTATTTTTTCTTCCTAGGCAGCCATTCGTTATCTGATTGTATTGCATAACTGGTAGGGCTATTCTTATAAGATCGACCCAATTGGTTGCATTAGCAGTGAGAAATTAGTTATATGTGTTCTCAAATTTGTATTCATCTTTTGTTCACAGCCACCATATCTGCATATGAGCAAACTAGCAATGGAAAGACCTACACAGTGAGAGGAATAACAGAGAAAGCTGGCTGTTAATGACATATATAACCATATAATGATTGCAAGATATATCTTAGTTTATCTAATCAAGTATTGTGAAGTGTTTGCCTTATCCCACGAGCTGAAACAGGTTCAAAGTGGAATATTTGATCATAGTTTTCCTTCACCCTTTAAAGCGATGTACCTGCCACCACATTATGCAGCTCTTCATAGGGTCACAAGGAGAAAATTGTGGATATAAGGGAGGTAATATTGTGCAAGAGGAGAGCTGGAAAATCAGTGACACTACATCTGTCCTAAAAGCGTGGTGGCAATCACACTCAAAGTGGCCATATCCTACAGTAAGTGCTCCCTTATTGCTATCATTTTCTTTAATCGGAGAATATCCAGCCCCAGCAGAACAAGGATCCACTGCATAGATGCTGTGACAAATGGGCTTAAACAGAGGTAGAACTGCCATAAATAGGTACTCTTGGAGGCTTGTGATGGTATATATAATGCATGCGATGCTATAATACTAGGAGGTTTGCACTTTAGGAATATATTACTCATTCCAAATTGGATAACTAATCATTTCTCCGTGGATGTTATGATTTTAGTTTACTCAATATATATGTGAATAAAGTAATTAAAGGTGTGGTGTATAGGATGAGACTCCTTTGCACATTGGATACACTAGTAAAATGACGATTACAACTTCTGGGCAGCCTGTTTCAGAAGTTAAATTTGCTTCAGATGTCATAGCTTTCAGGATCTCACTGTTGATAATGCTCTAGGCAACTGTGACCATTTTCACAAGGCTAGAAGTACATTTTTATATATTTATTGATGATCTGTTTTTCTGTTTTTCACAGACACCAGAAACCTTAAGCTATTAGATGATGCAGAGGTATGCCTTATTTTCAAGCCAATGGTATTAAAGCTCTATAAGTCCAACTGCTTTTTGTTTGCTTTTACTTCCTACACCTATGGGACTTAGTATAATTTTCTGTGTGCAGAGGAAACAGCAACTAATGATCAGCATTTGAGATCTACAAGTCCAACTGCTTTTTGTTTGCTTTTGGTTCCTACACCTTTGGGACTTACTATGATTTTCTGCGTGCAGAAAGGAATTGTGGCTGGGAAATTGGTTAAGCAAAAAACAACAACTAATGAGGCTCGCATGTTTGTCAATTGTTGTCTTTTTAGCATAAAGGTAAAGCGGGTGACACTGCACAATATGATATGTATAACATTAGCTTCTCTTTCTGAATTTTTCTTTCTATTTATCTTTATAATGGCTAGGTTCATGCCATAACTTGTAAATTGTTGTCTTTGTAGCACAAAGGCAAGTGGCTGAAACTGCCCTAAATGATACCAAATCTCGGTCACACTAGATAATAAGAATCTTAAGTTTATTTGGCTGTTTTTTTTTTTTTTTCAAGATGAATTTACCTTATGTAACCAACTCACCTAAACTATCTTCGGCCCATTGTACAGACAAATAAAAGCACTCTGAAATACTGAACGGTAACATGAGCTGTAGTCAAGATAGAAGCACCAAACTGTATTATCTAAAACACAGTAACAGTACTTGTGCCTCATAAAATCTTCAGTACTTGGTTATGATCAGATATAATGTTGATTTATTTAAATGTATGTTGTTGTCTCTAATCAGCTGGAAAATTTTCAAGCATGCGGCCAGTTAGTAGCAAGATCTGCCTTCCCTGGAATCACTCTGTCCTATAACCCGTTCTTCAATGTATTATTGTTTTGAAAATTTTCTTCTGCCTAGTCTAATTTTTTAAACTTCTTTAGTATGCAGTATGCTGATAGCGCTAGGCTCAGGGAAGGGTTCCACATCAATCTTAGCACTATGGCTCTCACAACTGTAATCGGAAAGCTCAGGTTTGGGTTTTTGCAGGCTTTTATCTCTATTTCATTTGCATCTTTCATTTATGTATACAGAGGATTTAAAACATGTGCACTGCAAAAGATAGCGAAAGCCGGTTTGGCCATCATTCACCATTTCGCTGTTGCTTTAATGACATCGATTGAAATTGTCTTGCTGGTCAGTTGGTGGGCTGCCAATTCCTTTTCCTTGTAAAACATTCCCTAGCATTAGCAAATTCCGTATATGTTTCTTATGATATGTTCCAACCCAAATCTGCTGGACAGTATAAGGCATTGCTCATATATTGGAATGGCATGAGACCCACCTTTATCTTGCAAATGTAGTGAACTTAAGGTAAAACTGTTGTTCCAAGATTTTTGATATTGTTTGTTTCTGGTGTTCTCTTGTTTCTAAAATTGTTTGTTTTTCTTCATTCAGTCCTCTTTGCCATTAATAGTACTTGTGCCTCCATTTTGACAAGAAGGTTATTTGGACATCTGAATTTCATAGGATATATTTTTCAGACAAAGTTGTGAAAATACTGGACAATTGTATGGCATTAATGGTAGGGCTATTCTTATAAGATCAGCACTATTGATTGCATTTGCAGTGAGAAATTAGCTATATGTCTTCTCAGATTTGTATTCATCTTTTGTTTACTATTGTACATACTGTTGCTTTCAAGCAGATCTTATTATCCCTGCAACTGTCACAAACACCAAAAAGGATTTCTGGACTTGAAATATATAACGAGAATGTCAGGGATCTGTTGAATTCGGAATCTGGCCGAGACCTTAAGCCATTAGATGATCCAGAGGTATGAATTACTTTGAAGTCAATGTTATTAAAGCTCTATAAGTCCAACTGCTTTTTGTTTGCTTTTGCTTACTGTTGAGTCGTTACTCAAATTTATAGGAAGTACATGTTATTACATGGTGCGACATACCAGCACCTGTAGTTCATTTGATTTTCAATAATTTTGAAAGTGAACATAAAGTTCCAACTCTTTTATCTGATTCTGGTACATAGTTCCTGTGCATATCTCTGCTTGCTGTACTTGACTGCAGATATGGCAGCATGCTTATCAGAGCTGTAACGGTTTCCTTGGCTAGGCGGAGTTCTATAATGCTCTTAAACTTGTGAGTGTTGCACAGAGTAAGCGAGAATTGATGTCGGAAATTGTGAATGCGGCATTATATGGTCCAGCCGCAGCTAAAATTTCTACGCCACAAATAAATCTTGCAGCTAGACTTGCACCTTAATTGAATCCTTAGTTCTGCAGCACCTACGTCGTCTCAAAAGAGGGGAACTTGTGCCTGAACTAGCCATATTTTTGTTCGCAGCAGATTCAGCAGAGTCAATTAACAAGACTGCCTCAGTCAATGCCTTTTGCTGGTGTAGAACTTGCAAAGGGAGGTAGTGCTCCTGGCACACAAGCGAGCGCTGGACCACCTACGTCATCTCAAAATATTAGCTTTAGAGGGCGAGTTGTGCCAAACATGGGTGAACCGGCAGTATTTTCCTTCTCATCTGAGCCAGTTTACAAGACCGCGTCAGTCAATGCCTTTTGCTGGTTTAGAACTTGCCAGGGGTAGTATGGTGGGTCCTGGCACACCAAGCTCAAATATTTCAACTGATTGGAAGGGTGGAAGAGCTATTAGACCTGCAGCAGGGGCAGGATCCTCCATAGAGGGATTAGTTCCACACTCTTATTTGCAACAATGCCAAAAAAGAAATTGAAATATCTTCTCAGCCAGGAACTAAGGACACTAAAGGACCTCTTATTTTAAAAAGGGTTTTGCTTCTGACACAGTTTTTGGAGGTGACATATTCTCTGTAAAGCCATCTCCTGCGGTGAAGCAAGATTTTCTTGCTTGACTGGTTCTGGTGGTAGTGGACCTGCCTCATCAGCCACTGTTTCATTGTCTTCTGGGCCCTAACCTCCAGTTAAGTCTGGCCCACTTAATTCTTTGCAGAAGGCTATCACGATGCAACTTTCAAGCAATCGGCTTCCGCATTCCCAGTTACTCATGAATCAAAATTAAAAGGTTTGGGCTCAAAGTTTATCATCACTTTTCATATAGTTGGTCTTAAGGAAACAGGACATGCTGTAGGCTCATCAATGGATCACAAGTAGTCGTTGTAGCTTGAGGTTCTTCTGTAATCATCACATGCGAGGAGGACGAGATATGAGAACTTTATGTGAAATCAAATGAATGGTAAAAACTTCTAAAAACTTTGAAGCTCACAATTCAATTGTTACTGTGAGTCCTTTATGCGATTCTTATACTTCAGCCTACTTCTTGAGCCTGCGTGAGGGTATATTGCCTTATATGGAGGTCGAATTATGCTTGCAATTTATAAAAATTATTTTCAGCAATCCATTGTCTACCAAAAATGTATGTCCTATATAATTTTCTTACCTTTTGGCCTGATGCTTGAATGCCCAGTGATATCAAAAGTTTGACTGTGAATTATAGTCGTAGCATTATCTGTGGTTGGGAGTATCAGAAATTGATGGGAAGAGGCTCATGACCGACCCCCCTATAGTATAATGTGTATTATATGAATACCTTTAATGTTTAACTGATCATGCCTTGTTTGCATTGATTGTGGCCACTGCTTATGGATTTCCAGAGGTCTTAGAAGCAAGAAAGAATGGGACTCGTCTGACCAAGGCAATGATAGCATGGTTTCTTTGAGAGAGTTCTGCATTTCTCCCTATCTGATGGAGTGAGTGACACAGGGAAGGACATCCCCTTCCCACTGCATTGCCAAATAGTATATTGTTCAATGAGGCATCACCCGCCCAACAAATCCAATCCAGAGATTTGCATGGGAATGCAACCTGGGTGGGTTGCTACTACTCCTGGTATGAATTTCAGTTGCATTTCAATCCGTCCAACAAATGAAATTATTATATCACAATTTTTTATAAGGTCTGAGGCCACACCTGATGGCATCTGCAACCGGTTCCAGCCAGATTGTTCGTTGCAATCCTATCATCAAAACTCCAGAGTTCCAGTGGCAGAGAAGGCCCTCACGAACCTACCCAGTGGCGTCGGTCGGGCAGAACTTGAGGGTTCAACATTTCTCTCTCTCTCTCTCTTCTTTCTTTTTTTCCTTTTTTTTGTTTTTCTTTCTATCTCTCTGATCATTACTGCAATATTATTTTCAACTCTGGAACCAACTCTGTGTATTAATACAACTAGAGTTAAGGAAAAAGTTATTAGTGGTCCTGCTTTAGCCAGGAGAAATGAACAATTTTAAGTGATTTTAGAGTTTAGGAGCTTCATGCTATGGTGTTTAGGATGGATCTTTTATTATGTCATTTGGAGAAATGAACAATTTTAAGTAGTTTTAGAGTTTAAGGGCTTTATGCTATGGTGGATTATTATAATATAGAGTTTGTAACTAACAACTAAAATTAAGGAAGAAGTTATTATTAGTGGTCCTGCTTTAGCTAGACTCACTGACCCCAGACACTCTAAGATGAGTCTCGTTAAAGTAGTTAGTGATCGTGATGTCATTTGGAGAAATAAACAATGTTAAGTAGTTTCAATTCAGGCTTTTAGGCTTTAGTTTAAGTTTAGGTTTTCTATTTCTTTTCTTTTTTTTCTTTTTTTTATTTTCTGGTTTTTGTTTTTGTTTTCTATTTACGCTTTCTTTTTCTTCATTTTATTTGTTCATATTAATTTCCTATTTTATGTTTGCACCTTTCTCTCTCTCTCACTCTCTCTTTTTGATTTCTAACAATTTTTTAATTCTTTCATGTTCTATTCTTACTTTCTTATCCCTATTTTTTTTTCTCTGTTCGTTAAAACAAACCCTATGTTGTATGTGCTCAATTTTTTTGCTTATTCAAAAAGAACAAAATAAATTCAAAAATCAGAGAAGAGAAAAGGAATAAAAAAAAAAAAGAAACATATAATAAAATAAAAATATAATAAATAAATAAATGTATATAAAAGAATTAAAAAATTAAAAATCAAAAATAAAACAAAATTAGAGGGATAAAACAAATATTAGAATCAAATAGAAATTGGCAGAGAATAAGAATATAAACAAATAAACTGATGACACAAGAACAGGGATATCTTTTTTTCGTTTATTCCTTTTCTCTTTCTATTTGAATTTTTTATTTCCAATTTCTGTTTTTTTCAGTATTCTTTTATTTATTTTATTTCTGTTCTTTTTTCTCTTTATTTTCCCTATCTATTCTTTCTTCTTTTTTTTACTGTTTATTCGTTTTTCTCTCTTTTTTCGTTTATTCCTGTTCTCTTTTAATTATTATTTTTTATTTCCAATTTCTGCTTTTTTTTAGTATTTTCTTTTATTTCTTTTATTTCGGTTATTTTTCTCTCTATTCTTTCTTCTTCTTTTTTTACTGTTTATTTGTTTTTCTCTTTTTTTTCCCTTTTATTTCTTTTATCTTTTTATTTTTATTTTTTATTTCCAATTTCTGTTCTTTTTTAGTGTTTGCTTTTATTTCTTTTACTTCTGTTCATTTTTTTTATCTATTTTCTTCTCTCTTTTTTACTGTTTATTCGTTTTTCTCTTTTTTAATCGTTGGTATTTTTTTATTTCCAATTTATATATTTTTTTAGTATTTTCTTTTATTTCTATTCTCTTTTAACTTTATTTTTTCTATCTATTCTTTCTTCTTTTTTTTTTACTGTCTATTCCTTTTTCTATTTTTCTTATTAATTTTAGTTTCTACTTTTATTTTTATTTATTCTTTTCTAATTCTACTTAGTTTTATTTCCATTTTTTGTTTCTACTTTTATTATTTGTATTCTTTTCTAATTTCGATTTGGTTTGTTTTCTTTCTATTTTTTCTATTCATTATATTTTCTTTCCTTTTCTATCTATTTCCTTTTCCTCCTTTTTATTTCTATTTTCTACCTTCTCTTTTATTTATTTTCTCCAATTTCTATTTTCTTTTTAGTATTTTCTTTTATTTATTTTATTTCTGTTCTTTTTTTCTTCATTTTTCCATCTGTCCTATCTTATTTTTTTACTGTTTATTCCTTTTTCTCTTTTTTCTTATTAATTTTATTTTCTACTTTCATTTTTATTTATTCTTCTTTTTCCCTATTTGGTTTGTTTTCTTTCTACTTTTCCTTTTTATTATATTTTCTTTCTTTTTTCGGTCCGTTTCGTTTTTTCTTCTTTTGATTTCTATTTCTACCTTCTCTTTTATTTATTCTTTTCCAATTTAGTATTTGCTTTTATTTCTGTTATTTTTTCTCTTTATTTTTTTTATATGTACCTTCTTCTTTTTTTACTGTTTATTCGTTTTTCTCTTTTTTTTTTTACGTTTAGTCCTTTTCTCTTTTTATCTGTATTTTTTTATTTCGAATTTCTGTTTTTTTTGTAATTGCTTTTATTTCTGTTTTTTTTTTCTTCTTCTTTTTTAATGTTTATTTCTTTTCTATTTTTTCTTATTCTTTTTAGCTTCAATTTTTATTTTTATTTATTCTTTTCTAATTTCTATTTGATTTGTTCTCTTTCTATTTTTTCTGTCCTACCTTCTCTCTTTCTCTATTTTTTATATTTTTTCTATTTTTTAGTTTCTACTTCATTTGTTTGCTTTTATTTCCTTTATTTCTGTTCTTTTGTCTTTATTTTTTCTATCAGTTCTTTATCTTTATCTTTTTTTTACTGTTTATTCCTTTTTCTCTTTTTCTCCTTATTTTTATTATTAATTTTAGTTTCTACTTTCTTTCTTTTTCTGTCTTTTTTTCCTCTGTTCTTTCTTATTCTGAATTTACTGTTTATTCCCTTATTATTTTTAGTTTCTACTTTTATTTTTACTTATTGTTTTCTAATTTCTATTTGGTTTGTTTTCTTCCAATTTTTTCTGTTCTACCTTCTCTTTTCTTTTTTCTTTCTATTTTTTAGTTTCTACTTTTATTTTTATTTATTCTTTTCTCATTTCTATTTGCTTGGCTTTGCTTTCAATTTTTTCTATTTATTATATTTTCTTTCTTTTTCTGCTCATTTCTTTTTTTTTCCTTTTGATTTCTATTTTCTACCTTCTCTTTTATTTATTTTTTTCCCAATTCCTATTTGTTTTTAAGTATTTTATTTTATTTCATTTTCCCTGTTCTTTTTTCTCTTTATTTTTTCTATCTGTTCTTTCTCTCTCTCTTTTTTTTTTACTGTTTATTCCTTTTTCTCTTTTTTCTTATTATTTTTAGTTTCTACTTTTATTTTTATTTATCCTTTTCTAATTTCTATTTGGTTTGTTTTCTTTTGATTTTTTTCTGTTCTATCTTCCCTATTTTTTTTTCTATTTTTTAGTTTCTAGTTTTATTTTTATTTATTCTTTTCTAATTTCAATTTTATCTATTTATTGTATTTTATTTCTTTTTCTGTTCATTTCGTTTTTTCTCCTATTGATTTCTATTTCCTACCTTCTCTTTTATTTATTTATTTCCAATATCAATTTTTTTAAGTATTTGCTTTTATTTATCTTCTTTTTTCCCTTTATTTTTTCTATCTGTACTGTGCTTTCTATCTTTTCTTTTTTTTCTTCCCTTTTAGTGTTTATTCCTTTTTCCCTTTTTTATTCCTTATTCCTTTTTTTCTATCTGTGCTTTCTTTTACTGTTTTTCCTCCTATTGATTTCTATTTTCTACCTTCTATTTTTTTTCCAATTTCTATTTGCTTTAAGTATTATGCAACTTTAGCACAGAACCTTCGCTTCCGCAATAGCTAGCATATACGAGTCTCGGTTGTCTTTTTTCATTTAAATGTACCACCATCTGTAAACTGTTTTTCTTTTTTTCTTTTTTTCTTTTTTTCTTTTTCTTTTTTTGCCACTCTGCCTCAATAAATATATTGATACAATAAAAAATAATAAATTTAAATGAGCAAAAAATTGCACTGACAAAAGGAATCTAAGCAAGAAATTTACAAAAACTCATCAATCACTCTCTTTCCAACAAGGAATTAAATAATTAGATTCCTTCCTGAAAGGAATACATGATACATCAAGGCAAGGGGAAAAAAAGTAGGAAAGATTATCTGTTGGTTTGTTGCAGAGAAGGACATGCAAAGAAACCAATCCAATACTAGCTTTGATTTTCCTAAATCACATCTAGGTTTCACTTCCATTCCTTCTTTATATTTTTCCTTTTTATGGAGGCGAAAATACAATGAAGAAAAATATACCTTGAAGAGCAGTCTTACTTCTTGATGAAAGCCTCCTGAAAATCTCTTAGATGGCAATAGCCATTGTTAAACCTTCGGGTTCGAATAACATAAGAAGAATGACTGCGAAGTGAAAGGCAGAGAGCTGGTGCTGGTGAAAATTTGACTTCTAGGGTTTATGCCCCGAAAGTTGCAGAGGGGGGCGCGCTTCGAGACGATCTCCTGAACAATTAGAAACTGCAGCGTCCATTAATCTCATCAAGATCAAAACCTTATCTCATGATTTTGTTCGTGAAGTGGTGGAAAACGGATGTGTGGATTTACAAAAAATTCACACAAAAGACAACCTAGCAGATGCACTGACAAAGGCGATCAACACTGACAAGTTCCTTTGGTGTAGATCCTTATATGGCTTGGCGGAAACGTAGACGGCATGGTTGTGGCAAGATAGAGAATGTGTGGAGATTGTTTGATTCTCAATCAAATCTCCAAGTGGGAGAATGCTGTACACTATTCTTCCTTTGTGGGAATCCCACATTGGAAGACATTTGAAAGGGGAAGAGGGAGAGAGCCTATAAAAGAAAGGCTCCTCCTCCCCTCCTAAACCATCCCATTTTCAATTCTTCTCCTTCCTTGTAATATTCTTCTATAGTGGAGTTTTCTCTTCCTGCCCGTGGTTTTTTCCCGAAAGGGTTTTCCACGTAAATTTCTGTATCCATCCAATTTCATTTATTTGCTGTTTGCTCTATTCGGTCGGGGTTTTATTACCCAACATCTCCGTCGTCGAATTCTTCGCGATTATCCTCCTTGATAAAGGCCATGCAGTGCCGCCTCCTCACCGCCAACGGAGCCGGCGGTGCCGAATCAACCATACCATCTTCTTCTTCTTCATCGTCGGAGAGAAGAAATGCACTTCTACGGATTATGCCCAAGAGAGTTCATTGCGCTATGGATGACGAATTCATCGAATCGCAACGGCTACATTCTATTAGCCGTGCAATTTTCCAGCTGTACTCTGAGTAGATGTGTGGACGAAAATGCCCCTCCCCAGCCCACAACTCGAAAAATCGAAACTTAAAAACAATTTTCAAATAGTTAATTCCTCCACTAATTTAAGCCCGTTTAAATTCCTTCCCGCTTTCTTTTTAATCCATATATGCCTACATTCTATATATAGTGCATAAAAAAATATCCAACTTTTAAATTTACACATCTTTGAAAGCATCAATTGCTGGCTTCATTTTTTTAATAGATCTAATAAAAAAAAATACTAAGTATTTAATTTTACTTGCTACGGTTTATTTGTAAATATATTTTACTTCTGTATGATTAAATTAAGTGCTTTTAAAATGAATAATATATGTAAGTGAATATGATTTTTTTCCTTCTTTTTTACTCAATAGAAAATGCTTTTACATTTTTTGTGGACGTATAAAATAGATTAAACTAGGCTGGCTCAGGGTTCGGTTGGGAGAAATATTTTTCTAATTTCTTTTTATGAAGAAGCTATTTTCAAGAAACCTTATGATGACGACACATAAGACTCAATTTTGCCATATATTTTACACAAATATATTTTTGGCACACACCTTTCATTCAAAAATCCTATTTAAACTAACACTTTTTAAAATTTATCTCCTTCTATTTCTCATGTACCATCACTCAAAAATAGTATTTTCTAATTATACGTTGTTGTATGTTTTTTTCTTTGCTTTCATTTTAAAAGTCATATTGAATACTTTTAGTTATTATTTGGATTCCTAATTTTTGTTTCAAAATTTAAAGCATTCATAACAAGGCATATGATACCCCAATTTTGCGAGTCTTTATACCTATAAACATGATAACAAATGCTAATAAATATTTACATCTCAATTTGAATTCAAACATAACATTTTATTTCCCCTTCCAATATCATACAAATCATCAACAATGCCATTATTTTAACTTTTAAAGAGCGGGGTTTTGTTTAGAATCCATGAACTGTAATTTTTGTTACAAATTTCAATTTTTGCAATTTCATGATTGAGTGTAGCATTTACACCCTCTCCCTGAATTAATTGTTTTTATTTCTTATATTAGTTTGAGTAGAAATATGGTAGCTGACATCCGCTACTTATGGTTAACTGTCATAAGTGATCTATCCTCATCTGGCTATTATTTTGAATCTTACTGTACCTCGTTAGAGTGTTTATTTCTATGTTTAGCATGATCAACTCCTTTCTCCCAATTAATTTGTCCTTATGTTCCTGGGCAATCCTGTTCTAGGAGAGCTTTTGACTAAATTTGACTAGGAGGTAAGCCTTTCAGAGTAGTAGTGCGAGGACACAATTATTTTTTTGTTTTCATTTATTATCCATGCGATCCATTTTCGGTTCCATTTGCATTGTACCATTTTTTTGA
Organism: Santalum album; assembly: GCA_034195605.1. Classification (NCBI taxonomy): domain Eukaryota; kingdom Viridiplantae; phylum Streptophyta; class Magnoliopsida; order Santalales; family Santalaceae; genus Santalum; species Santalum album. Next base: position 16,833 of record JAXCHL010000034.1, read on the forward strand.
TGATATTGAAGCCTGACTCGAAGTTTGTTTAAATTTTATGTAGGGTAGTCACATATTTATTGAATATGGATGAATTGTTGGTCGATGACCTCTATCATTGTTCCCTACTTTCTTACAAATTTTCAAATACTTTAAAGATGTGAAATCAAGTTACTCAATTTCTTTTGTGAGTTTTGTTTCTCTTCCTTTTAGCTTAGTACGAGAGTCATGGAAGCTTCCCTCTTAATTTGTTCTCTTCCATACCTTTTTAAGCTTCTTATTGGTCTTATGAAATATCGGTTGATGCTAATTTACACTTGTGCGAAACTTTGACCCTAATTCGTATTTTGAGGATAGAAAGCTTTCAACCTTATACTATTAGGCATTTGTATATTTTATCTTATTCAAAATATCATCCCACATCAGGAAACTAAATCATGGTTCTTTAATTTAATAAGATCTTGGGGCTACTCAACTTGTTGCTCATTCTAATTTGTGCTAATCTTTCATGCCAAACCCTAGTGGTCCATGTGAATGCATTACCTTAGATGTGACATTGACATATGAGGAACTTTAAGCCTAGCTTAGGAAATTGCGTCAAGGAATGACAGAGAATCGACAAGAGATGGAAGAAATGCACAAGGTACTTGCTTCACCTCCACATTTACGGCCGCCGCAAGAGATGATTGTTTTTCTTATAGATTTTATACGTATCAATTTTTCCCCTAGGATATTGTGGGGAGTGGAGTTTTAGTTGTTGGTAATGTATGTTTCTATGTGAATTCACGTATAATGAATATAAGTGTTGCTGCTTTAGCAATTGTTGTTTTATACACGTTTTGTTAACAATAAGGGATGTTGTATAATAATGGGGTGGCTTTTGAATATGAAAGTAAACAAGAGCAACGGAATTTTGACTTTTAGCTACGGATTACCTATCACTACAAGTTTAAATAAGAAATTACACATTGGACTTATAGCAACAGACTATTATAGTATTAGTGACGAAAAATCTATCGCTATAAGTTTTAGCAACGGAATATTAGCAGCGGATTGAGATTTCTTTCCTCAATACTAGCGATAGGTAAAACGACATTAGGGATAGATTATTCCGTCGCTATTAGTTACTTTTTAGCGACGGAATGGTCGCCCGTCGCTAAAAAAAACTATTAGCGACACGACTATTTGTGACGGACTTTAAGTGACAGCTAACTGTCGCTAAAAGCATTTGCGATAGAAATTGCTCTTTTAATGACGGAATTATCCATTATTATTTCAAGGTTTTCTTGAAGTGTTTGGATTGCAATGTAATTATACATTTTATAAAAGACTTAATTTTTGTAATTAAAAGCAATAGAAGTTATTCATTATGTCCGATGCATGCAAATAATATAACTATGAAATTATTGAATGAGTGCAACCATAATGAGAAAACAAATCATGGTCTAAGATCAGTACAAAATATATCACCAAGAGTAGATAAAATATATTTAGTTTATAAGAACTATATATAATTTAAAACCATATAAAGAGATAGGAAATTGTTTTTGCACCACTTATATCAATAACATTGATACTAACTGTGCCTATTTCTTTCCCAATTCCCACCACTTCTCTCAAAAATAAAAAATAAAAAGATAATAACTCATTTATTTCATTCTCTCATCTATTATCCTTGCTTTCCAAGAAAAAGAAAAAGAAAAGAAAAGAAAACGTACGTGCCCCTCTTTTCTTTCATTTCTTCATCTATTTTCCTTCCTTCCAAAAATTGAATAAATAAATAAGGAGGCAAAAAAAAATTTAAAGGAAAATGGATAAAAAAATATCATTCTTAATTTTCGTTTTTTGGAAGATATCTTGCCTTTTAAAATTACATTGCATTTCAAATAATATAAATGTTTAAATCAGAGAATACATGAGAACTTTTCCCTTCCTTTTTGAAAATAGTTTTGAATCTTAAATAATAGAATCGTAATTGACTAAAAAATTTCATTCCATATTATAAAAAATAAAAATAGTCTTATTCTAAATAAGAAATACATAACTTACTAAAACAAATTATTCCCATACTATAAAAAATTAAACTTCCTCTCCTTTTATTAAAAACTTTAGATTAAAAATATTTCTTCAAAAAACAGTCCTTTTCCTTTTCACAATCAAATATTCTTCCTTTTCTAAAATATCTTCAGACTTTTAAAAGATAAAAAGGAAACTATTTTGTTAAAAAGGGAGTTTCTTCCCCTTTGTTAAAGATTAAATTCCGAATTTCAGTTGTTTCATACTTGAAAGCAACAAAGAAAGTTAAAACCATTTTTGGAATCTTTATTTCCTCTCTCTATTAACTATATGTCCTTTCCCTTTGTAACGTAATTTCGAAGTTTAAGAATACAAACTATACTTTTTTAAAAAAAAAAAATTATGCCATTTTCCTCTAGAAAATGATAAAAAAAAATGTTTTTAGTTCTATATTTAAAAATTTTCATTTTACTCTTGTTTTTCCTCTTTTTTCTTAAAATGAAGATTTTTTTAAAAAAATTTGAAAACAGTCATGAAATCAATAATGGAAAGAGATAGCTTTAATTAATATACTTTTGTACCTTTTCATGGTCAAGGCATTTTATTTATTTATTTATTTTTAGAATGAAATGGTCAGAATGGGAAAGCCATAGGCATTATTGCCTTTTGCACCTCCAAAAGAAACTTAGATCGAAACTGTACCTTAGCAAGAAATATGTTTTCTCGTTGCATTTATGAAAAGCTTTGTGCGGTGATAAAATGGTAAATTAAAGAGTCCCATAATTGAAGCTTTTTCCTCTAAAATAAAGTCAAACTAAGATGAAATGGAAAAACAAAAAAAGAAAAAAAAATTTCCTTCCATAATCAGCTCCCCTTTCCCGGTAAATAGCATTATAATATCTTAAATTTGTTCGGTGATCAACTTAACAAGGCATAGTTATCAACTTGACATGGGCATCAACCCAGTCAGGAGACCAAGTCACTGGTTGGACCATTGAGTTAATAACATCGGAAATATAATATAACAAACTCAAAAATACGTCATACCCTAAAAGAAATTCATGTGTATAATTAACATAACAAATGAATCCACTCTTTAACATAACAATTCATAATACACCTAGAAGATAAACAAACTAAATTTAGCAACAATCCTCATAAAATGTCTCATCCTAAGTATCAAACATCCATTCAAAATAGTTCAACTCCATGGATCAAATGTTTCAACGTTTGTATCAAATGCAGATGTATCTAGTGGCAAATAATTTAGGTAAAAGCTGAAGCCTTCGCTGTTCACATAACCTCCACCTTGACTTGAACAAATTCCATTGTCATTAACTTCATTTTCATCCCCTCAATTTCATCTAAGTTTAATGTATCTATAAAATAATATAAACAAAGTCAACAAAATACATTTCCTATAAATGAGATAAATAATTAATGTAATAATATGATAACCATCACTAAGATTGTCTTGAATAGTGCATGTTACCAGCTAACAACGAAAAGTCTTTAATTTTTCACTTGTCAAGATTGGCAGATCATCTACTAGTGCCCACATTTTATCTCGATCAATGACCTCCATATCGATTGGATCATAATTTCAACCCTTGAAATGATTCCAACATTAGACATTTAATTAGCATTAAGCATTGATAGTATAAGTAAAAACAAACAACAAATTTGGAAAGCAAAGGACTATTTAATACTCACTTCTATTACAATCTCAAGTTTGCATGAAAATAAGATCATTATGCCTTTGGTGCTTCGATCTGTTCCTTTTTTTAGAATAAATATGTTCAAATATACTCAAATTCTCATCACAACCCTAGGAACTGCATGTTTGGCTCAAAACACGAATAACCAGCTTTTGGAGATTGGGTACACAACTTCCATATGTGAACCACCATTCATCTGCAAACAAATTTATATTAAATATTACGAATATAGTACATGCACGAAATATACAATAAATGACTCCTAAATTTTACATGGAGGTAAGAGATTGCGATCATATACAATAAACAACATCTGACAACGTACATCTGGTGGTACATTAAGGTATGCTCCTACATCACCTTTTACACTAGCTAAATGTTATTTGATTCGATTAATGCCTCCACTGGCAAAAGCCCTACTACAATACAAACAAGCCAATTTTTTATTTCCTGAACTTGTACCTAGTTTGAGAGCTTCTCTACAATGACCCCATGTTGGATCAAATTTACCTCACTCTATTTGTCTTAGTAGAATGAGTTTGAGACAAATCGGCTACTAATAAAAAGGAACCACATGCACCACCAGAAGCCATGCTACAGTGTACCTGAAATAAAAATGTGTTTGTTGAATTAAAAATGCAGTATACTTGAGGTAAAAATGTATAGCCAGAATCTGAAAACTAATAAGAAGTTCGGTAGAATTTGCTAAAAACTGTATGCGGCAAGAAAAAGGAAAGGGACTTTAGATTTCTAATAGTTCCACTTCTGGCAAAACTATTTGTGAGAATATCTTACAAAGAGGAACACAGTAACAGGACAAATTTCATAAAGCATTTTTTGTGGAACTTCTTTAGTTGCTGCACAGCCTGATATTTAACCAAAGATATGGCTAAAAGTCAATGATTAGAGGATTAAAAACATTATAGATATAATTTTAGTGTTTTGCTTGTGTCTTTGTTCTTGTTCTGTATTATCTTTACTGTCCCATGAGAGTTGGAGTTGAATATAGAGAAAACTGAAGTTATCCACCAATTTTGATTTGTTTCTGGGACAAAAACCCACAGAGGTAGGGCGCCATCAGCATTTCAAAATTAATTTAGTTACAATAAATCAGACAAATTCATGGTTAGACAAGGTGGTAAAATTACATTGAGGTTGGTTCATGGCTAGTAGAATTTCCCAAGAAATGTGCAATTTGTTCAAGAAGGGAAATATTTTAAGGAAAAAACCTAGCCATAAGTTGGTTGCTAATCGAAACTAACTAATTTAGATAGCCAGCACTGATAAATCAGAAGCAAAATAGCATAAAGTAGCCCACTATTAAACAAAACAAAGGCCACTAGAAGATCACTTAAAGTAGTATCTTTCACAGTTGTTATGGTGTCACCAAGGCATCACCTAGGCGATGCTTAGCGTCCGGGCAGGGGCGGGGGAGCATGGCGGGCAGCGCCTTGCTCCCATGCACCTTGGCCGGAAAGGCGTCGCCTAGGGTTTTTTTTTTTTGAAAAAGAAAGCTTTACAAAACGATGTCGTTTTGCATTGTAATATATATATATATATATATATAAGAAGAAGTCGTCGTCACAAAAGAAGGCAGTCTTCTTCTTTTTCTTCGACGACGAACAACACCAGAGGGACTGACATCTCCTTGGCTCCAGCAACTGCAGTCCATTGACGGCGACGGCTCTGGCAACTGATGGCGGGTACTCCAGTGACTGCGACGGTTCCGTTTGAACTCCATTTTTGGACGGCCACTATCCTCTTAGTAACCCTAATATATTCTAGTGATCAATTTTATAAAATGAAATGTAGAAAAGGAACCCAACCCAAAAATGCATTACTAAGGTGTTTAAGTGCATTTTGGTAAACATGCCACTCTCCTCTCGGTACTGTTACTTTATTTTTAAATACCCTAATATATTCTAGTGATCAATTTTGTAAAATGAAATGTAGAGAAGGAACCCAACCCAACAATGCATCACTAAGGTGTTTAAGTGCATTTTGGTACACATGCCACACACAAATTGAATTGTTTTTGGCTTTCTTTGTTCTATTTCAATTCACAGTGGGTTCAGTTCAATTCAATTCAATTTTTTGTACTATTAGAACACTTGATGAGGCTATTATAGGCTTATCAATTCACAGTGGGTTCAATATTTGTTTATTTGTCTGTTTTCTTTTTTTTTTTTTTTTTTGTGAAAATAGTGATGGAAGATCTTCCACCACCGTTGCCTCCACCACAACAAGTTGCAATTTCAATTGACCAATATGATCCGAGGAAGGATCCAGCTCGCAAAGTAAAGTGAAATGATCCTAAGTGGAAACATGGTTTTTGGGTAGATCCTACGAACAAAAACAAGGTTGAATGTATGCTTTGTGGCAAACACTTGAACAATGGGATTAGGAAATTGAAGCAACACTTGGCTGGTGGTTATGGAGATGTTGTAAAATATAATAAAACTACCACAGATATTTCTAAAGAGATGAAGTTGGCTTTGATCGGGAAAAAAAAGAACCCTACTTTAGAGGTCGATGATGATTATAATGATTTAGAAGTGGATTAACCTATTAAAGCTGAAGTTGAAGGATAAGTAAACTCCTCCGCCTCGGGTGTCCGATCTCGATCGGTTGGTAGCTTTAGTTTCACACCAAGCTCGGGCACAACTGCAAAAAGGAAGAAAAATTTCCATGTGCCTAGTCTCGAGGTCCTATGGACTGTCACGTGAGGCGAACTCCTGAATTAGTAGTGCAAAAGAAGCATGAAAGAAGTCCTACACAATGCACTTTGGAGAATCACTGCAGACCGCCCGAGGAGAGAGCAGGGGTTATAAAACACTTCGTTAATTGGCTTTATGAATGTGAGATTCCATTTAACTCGGCCAAAATAAGGAGCTTCGAGGTGTTGGTTGAGTCTATTGCTCAGTATGGGCCAGGTCTTAAACCCCCTAGTTATCATGAGATTAGGGTTCCTTTGCTTGCTAATGCAAATAAAGATACAGAAGCTGTAAAAGAAAACTATGAGGCATATTTGAGGAAATATGGGTGCACGCTCATGTCAGATGGATGGACAGATAAAAGAGGACGACACTTGATTAACTTTCTTGTCAACTGCCCAGAGGGGACCTATTTTATGGGATTTGAAGATGTATCTAGTTATGTTCAACAAGCAGAGATATTGTTTAGTTTGCTTGACAGCAAAATTGAAGAAATTGGAGCATCGTGTGTTGTGCAGGTGGCTACAGATAATGCAGCAAATTATAAAGCTACCAGTAGAAAGTTGATGGAGAAGAGGAAAGCCTTGTTTTGGACTCCTTGTGCTACTCATTGCATAGACCTTATGCTAGAAGAAATTGGTAGCTTGAAAACAAATAAGGTTATGATAGTGAAGGCAAGACGAGTGACAACTTTCATCTATTGCCATACTCATCTGCTTGATGCCTTGAAGACCAAAACAGGTAGAAGGGATCTAGTGAGAGCTAGAGTCACTAGATTTGCAACCTCATTCCTCATGCTCCAAAGCTTATACAAACACCAAATGGCCTTAAGGCAGTTGTTTGTGCCTCAAGAATGGGCAGATTCGAAGCTATCCAAAACTGAGGCGGGGAAGAAGGTGGTGGAGACGGTGCTTGCTGTTAACTTCTAGAATGAAGTTAGAGATTATCTTCTGGTATCACAACCACTGCTTGTTGTTTTGAGGGTAGTGGATGGTGATGAAATGCCTACTATGCCTGAAGTATACGTGGCGATGGAGGAGGGGAAAAATAAGATAAAAGAAAATTTCATGAATAGGGAGAGACTGTGGAAAAAAACTATTGACATCATTGAGAGGCGTTGGGATTGTCAGATGGAGCAACAGTTATATCTTGCTGCCTTATTCGTCAATCCTAGCAAGTACTTTGATTATGTTGACAAGGATCCCGATGCAGTTTACAAGTTATCCAGTGCTTTTAATGACGTAGTGGTAAGATTGGTACCTGACCAAGACTTACAAGACAAGATCTACGACCAAGTTGATGTTTATAAGGCTTATCAAGGTGACTTTGTGAAGGATATGGTAATTCGGAGGCGAAAAACTACAAATCCTCGTAAGCACCAACCACCTATATTTCAAAAAATCATAAATATTTGTCTCACTAATATTATGATCCTTCTTGTAAATCTATAGTTGATTGGTGGACCTCAATTGGAGCTTCTTCTATTGACCTTGCGAAGATTGCATCACATATTCTTGGTATTTGTTGTAGTTCATCTAGTTGTGAGCGCAATTGGAGCACCTTTGATTTCATAAGTGTGTGTGTTGGATTAAATTTAAATTCATATGGTAGTGTTATCATATTACTTTAACATTTGTTTTATTTTAAATTTAGATTCACACCAATAAGAGAAATAAGCTCGAGCACCAACGATTGAATGACCTAGTCTATGTTCACTACAATCACCGGTTTCAAGAAAGGTTTAAAGAAAGGCGCGAAAAGGGTAGAAACTTTGATCCTTTAGTTCTCAATGAGCTTGACTAGAATAATGAGTGGATAGCTAAAGGACTACGGCAAGACTTGGTCTATCCTGATAGTGACCTCACATGGCTAGAAGTCGATATAGCCCTTGGTGCGTCTACAGGACTCAAAGGCCACAATTTACCTAGGGTAAGCCAGCGAAGATCATCTAGCAGGAGAGCTATCGAGGCATCATTAGATGAAGTAGATGAAGTAGATGAAGTCGATGAAGAAATAGGAAAAGATGCTAATTATGATAAAGATGTTGAAGATGACTTCGGGAATCCCACTATTAGTTCTTCGCATAGTACAAATACTAGCGTTAATGCTGCGCTAGATGATGCCTTTGTGTGATGTATATGTATTTGTACCTTGGGCTTATTGAGTCAAGGACTTATAATTTCGTGATGGTTGCTACTTTTCATGCTTTAATTTGATGATAGTTTGCTACTTTAATGCTTTATTTTAATGAGTAATAATGTTCTTTATTTAATTTAATGTATTGTAAGGTAGGTTTGGGTTTTATAATGTATTTGTGTCTTATTTTTAAGTATTTGTCAATATTTTTTATATTTAGAATATGTACAGGTATGATATGAGGGTAAAATTATGAATTTTATTAGGGAGCGCCTTGGACCACCTTAAGGACGCCTAGGTAAGTGCCTTGCCGCCTAGGCGTCCAGGCAGTCAGCGGTCGTTGTCGACCGCCTTGGCGTCATGACAGCTATGGTCTCTTTCCAAAAGAATTAATGCATTCTGTACTCGGGACAACTCCGATCAAAACGCCTAATATATTGAACCATACCGTGTGTGTTATTTGTCAAAATAAAACTCAAGGGCACAATTAAAGGGCAAGTCTAAAACATAATTTCTAAAGCAATTATTGTGTTGTCTTAATTCGACTTTATTATTCTAATCCGATATTGGAATTCATGTAAAAGAGTTATTGTCTTTTACTACTCCTTGTGGTTAATATCTCAGGGTCAAATAATCTTTAATTAAAAATTCTTGTTTGTTCTGTATACCCCTACTTCCTTATTCCATAAGTTTATCAATAATTTAATTCTGCTGCCAATTAACAATTTAGGTTATCTTGTGCATTTGTGAAAAAGTAAGATGAATTATGTTATTTCATTCTCTCACTTCGTACTTCATTATGTAATTTATTTATTCATTTAAATTTTATAAAAATTATCTGTCTAACCTTATTGCATTATTTTTTTTTCCAACAATGATTTTTGCATTAAGACATAGAAAACCCCATAGATTTAGCACCACCTGAGTTTAAAACTCATATTTCCCTCTGTTTTGTTCTTCTCCCTCCTCCATTTCGAATCTAAGATCCATTTTCATAGTCATCCACATCATTCCGAGCTTCTAGCTCATTTTACTTTCAAATCTAGAAATCTAATCGAAGATATTCTATGCCTTAAGGCATCAGAAGTACAATATTAATATCCTTTTAGGATTTTGAGGACTTGCATCCCCTCGTTTAAATAATAGATGCATTTATTTTCTAAATCCAATTAATCAAATAAAAAAATATTAATTTACAAAATTAGCAGATAATGATATAAAAACGTCCTACATCAAGAGGAAGTCCCAGCTCCTTGATCAAAGGAGAATGAAAGTCCGCCTTCCGGTGGGATAGTCGAGCTATCGTATCTAGTGGTTCTTTTCATACCAATTTCAGAATTTGAATAAATTGAGAAATATGAGTATTTCAAACATTCAATTTTTCTCTTTTTTCTGCTAAAATTTTATGAAAATATTATGGTGTTAACATAAGTGAAGTTTTTTTATTTCATTATATATATTACCCTTTCATTGTATATTAATTAATAAGAAAAGGAAAAGGGTTTCAGAAAGGAAGTTTGTGTTCCAAAGGTGGGACGGAGGGCGACTAAAAAAAGATGGGCCAAAAAGTAAAATTAAATGAACGAAATGCTAAGCCGATTAGGACTGGGATCAACTCTGAAAGAACGAAAATGATGTTGGTGCAATTTAGTTGGCCCAAGCCACCTACCACATGGTGGTCCAGACCAAAAAAAAAGAATCTATTTGATTTGTGAAATCTTACATTTTCATCCAATATCATATTTTTTTAAATATAATACATAGAAATGCAATACTCAAAACATTAATATTTTTTTGTTCGTTATATTTAGTTGAATTCCTCCTAATGGGATATTTTTATGTTTAGCACAAATAGTTAGATTCAAGAAACATTAAAGTTTTCTATTAATGCCATTTTATGAAAAAATATAGCATTCACAACATAAAATATAGCAAGCTATTTACATAATAAAAAATATTATTTTAAAATTAGCATCAAAATAAAATTTTTGCTATGTTTCAATTTTAAAGGATGAAGAAGCTAATTTAAATATTTATTAACTAAAAATATAATTCACATAACATAATAATAGATTTTTAGAAAATAGTATTATCAACTCTTTATTATGAATAATATATTTTTTTACTACCAATATTGTTATTATTATCATTATTATTAATATTATTTTTAATTATATGAGCTATATACTTATTATTATCATGCTCATATTCCGGTACTCAAAATCTCATATTCACATCTCTCAACTCAAGAATTTTAAGTCATCTTTTTCAAGAATCTGATATTTCATGAATGTGATATTTCAAGAATATCACATTTCAGAATCAGATTAAACGCTAAAATATGACATTCCCGAACAAATTCTAAGAACCAAATGGACCCTAAAGGACATCTTAACTCAATCAGGCATTACCCAAATTTCTTCCCATTTTACCCATAGAGATCCCCATTTAATATTTTGACACAAAAAACGTCAAATACCAAGCGCCAGTACCAAATTATAGCAAAATCATCATAATAACACAAGAAGAAGAATTTTGCAGAAACACGTGAATCACGTGTTTCCAAAAGAGATTAATCCCTCCACAAAGAATTTCGTAATACTTAAAGCGTCAAAATATAGCCCTAATCAACATGGCAACATTTATCCTGAATTTATAAATTTTATCTTACAAAGTAAATTTTATATAATTTTATGATGTGTAAGATTCTCATATAAAGGGAAAACAATTAGTAGCATTTAAAATGAATGCATTACACGTTATTAATTTTTTTCTTTTTTTTTTTAAAAAAAGTTGTCCTAGTTTCCATCTCTTTCAAGCTTGAAATTAAAGATTTTGAATGTGAGTGTGGTTTTGACAAGGATTCTACATAATATAAATTTTATCTATAAGAGCTTTGCCTCAAAACTTGTAGGGTGCTTCATACATGTGACTTCACCTTTTAGAGCTTGGTGATTATCTTTGAAGCAACTCTGGTCCCTAATTAGAATCAAATGCACCCCAATATTTGTTGTTTGAATAAGAGTGATATCTTTTTAAATTATAAATCAATTTGACAATGGAAAAAATGGGTAATACATAGAAACTTACTTCGGTAATTGCAACTGTATGGAAATCTCTCTCTTTGCCTCCACAAGCCATATGAATCTCTCTCTTCGGCGTTTCAAAACATTCGTTTCTGATTGGAAGCCATCTCTTCACTTGCCATCCGGTAGATAGAAGAAACCTGATGTTCATCTACAATAACAGAGTGAAAAATAATGTTGATTAGTTTAGTGCATCAAATAAAACATTAGAACTACCAAAAAGTAGAAGTAAATAGAAATCCATGCATCGAATTATGTAGCAGACAACACATACTACATAACGCCATGTCATTTGCTCATTGTAGACCGAAATGCCATCATATGGGCCCAAAGGTTGATGCACGCCCATGGTGTAATCGACAACCAATCAGTGTGGCCTTCTCTACAGAGGGTGCGGTGATGAAGTTACTAATTTGTGTGGGCAGCCAGCAGAATATGATGTCGAAAACCAAACTAGCCACTTCACTAGGTCCAAGCAAATCAGGGGGCTTCGTGTGGGCCAAGCAGCTTGAACCGAAGATGCCATTCCACTAGGTCCATATAATGAGTGGGCTTCGTGTGCACCAAACAACTCGACCCATGGTGCATTGCTCTAGGAGATTATCAATAACATCCGCATATGGCTGCCATACAAAATTACTGGCTCCCATGATATTCAGCTGGAACCGGCAAATTCACAACACATGGGTAGACGTGGTCTCCAAATCTAATGGAACATTCCACCTACACACAAACAATAATGGATATTAATCTATTTCTCTGCAGAAAATAAAGATGATCATATGGAAAATTAAAAATGTAAACTGTGCCAATTAACTTGCTCCCCAAGGCCTAGGTGGTAATCCCTCCTCGTTCGGTACTATAGGAGCCTCCAATTTATGGGGACACATGCACACAGTCCTCTCCCACGTCCACAGCTATGATAGGACGCACAATAATGACTTCTACATCCAAAGCATAGTTTAGTTGTGGGAAAGAAATGAGAAATAACTATAATCACACCTACTGATTTGTCGAAACTTGAGATCAGTGCATCCACTGAACCACTTACACAAAAAGGGAAAGAAAAAAAAAAACACTGTACCAACCCACAAAAAAAACAAACACTTTCCTCCAATAGAGTTAGGAAATGCAGCTTTCTTTTCCCACGCTCTCCAACCCAGAAAGTAGATACTGCATCCCGAGCTGCTCCAATGTATGAAGGTAAGACTTCCTTTGGAACTGAACCAATAACCCTTGACAAAGCTTCCCAAGAGACCTGTTATTAGTGCAACAGTGGCTGAATCTGAATCACCAAGCAATATAATTAGTGCAGATATTATATTTGGAACTTCATCAACCAAGTATACCTTGCTGTTTCTGAAGCAGTATCCAATCAAATAAGAGGAAGCCTGTGTTCATAGAAGATCAAAAATTGGAAATGTTTGAAAGGATGAAAGAGGGAGGAGACAAAGTCAAGTAAAAGAGGATATGAGAATGCAAATGAATAATTAACAGCAATCATACCAAACTATCCTTAACGTCTTTTAGAAGCTCAGATATCAGAGCCTTGATGCCTTTCTTGTCAATGACTAACACCACAGTTTCAGCACCCCTCTTAGCCAATATTTGAACATCCTGTGTATTTAAGAAGCATAAAACTATCAAATAGAGGGACGTGGGACCATATGAAATGCATAACTAAAGACCCTTCAACAAAGAACATAAAAATTAGCATATGAAATTCAAATTCACAGCAGGGAAGCAAGATACAGAAAATGTTATCTCCATGGCAATAAGTACTACGTTATCATCATTCATCGCGAAGAGTAACCATGGAAGAATTGCACAGAGGTGGATGTTTAGACCAGGTCCTGCAACTTCAGCCAGTGCTCTAAGGGCATGAGCATTGAAGGCGCTAGAACAATAGAAATACCCTTTAATAAAAGCAGCCACACAAAGTCTATAGTAACTTGATCCTTTTTTTATTTTTAATTTTCTTATAGATAAGATGGGGCAGATAATATACAAAGCCGTCTAACTCTTTCTTGTTAGGAGAGCATAGGGCAAGCCTTACTTAAAACCAAGTGCGATATGGCAAGCCCCCTTTTTGGTTTTGTCATTTTCCACCTGTCCCTTCAAGGAGCCTCCTAGCTTCCCTTGTCCAACAGACAACCAATAGAAGAACTTAGTTGAATTGCCACACTAAATTTTTACAAAAACACTGATACCACTATCAAATTGCAAAATTGCAGCTCTGTACATTATATTCGGATTAGCGAGCAGAATAACATAAGCAATAGGCAATAAGGTAATAAATACATTCCGCTGATTAGTGTTTAATGGTGTTAAACCCCATACCCCATGCTTAACCAAGGTACCCATCCTTTCCTAATCCTAGTAGACAATATACTGTTGAAAAAATCACAATTCCATATAAAGCCTGATTCATGCTCATTATGAGTGTCAATTTTTTGTTCACTTGCTTAAAATATGAAAGGCCAGTACACCATTTAAACTCAACCAAAATACGAAGATGCGATTCATCCAACAAAAAACAAAATGGATGGAGTGATGGTTCAATGCTCACATCAACAAAAAACAAACTAAAATAAGGCAACATTTCTGGAGTGATTCTACAAAGTCTCAAGAAAGCAGCCCCTAAAAAAAAAAAAAAACACAATAGCCACAACTCTTGGAGAATAATCAAGTAATTTCATCAAAACTAGGAGCCTGCAAAGAACCCAATGCAGCAACGGATATGAACATAACCTGTTGAAGAATTATTATAATCTTCAACACCTAAATCCATAAATAAAAGAAAATAGCCAAGCAATATTTTTTGCACCTACATCAAATTAATTGAATAAGCATCCTAATCTCAAAAAATGAGCATGCAACAATTAGAAAAGGTCAGGATTACCATTGGTCGGTTGGGATGAGCACAGACTCCACCTAGCAGGGTATGGAACTGGAGTCCTATATGAAGGAATCATGTGATGCTTAAAATCATCAAGAAACCTCAAAATAAAGAACATTCATTCCCTATTATAGTCAAGGTGGTGTCTTACTATTAGCAAAGGGTGACAAAAATATTCAATCCGAAGTCCACGGGTAAGTTGCAATTCAATCCACCAATGGTTGAGGGTGATAGAAACAGTCAATCAAAAGCCCACAAGGCAAAGTCCAATTCTTCTAAATTCACCCACATATCCATTATTAGCAAAAGATGCATTTCAATACAAAGGCACCACCATCAAGAAGTTACTTAACTGCCAACTAGTAACCAAAGGGTAGTAATGATGATGTATTATGTTCAGAAACAAGGAGATAAAGGAAAGGGATGGATGGATACATGCAAGCAATTCAAAACTAACCGTAACATTACACTTTTAACAATTGGGGCAAGAGGCAAAGGAAAATGGTTGACACATGCAATCTCCATTTCCCAGCATCAAACATTAATTATATTTATACTTATAATATCCTCATCTTTATAAAGAAAATAAATTTACTCATGAGAGAATGAAAATAAAGGCAAACTATGTTTGAATTCAAATTACGGTTTTTAACCATGTAAATCTAGGAATACCTTTCCACACCCAAAAATAAATACACAAAAATAAAGAGAGGTAGAAGATAATAGTAAAACACATGTGTGCATGTTGTCACAGAATAAGAGTGAAAATGGACAAACCTATCAAAAGACCTTGTTGTAATACATCCACAATTCCATATGGGGTTCAGAAAAGAAATCCCAAATGCCTTAACCACACCAGCCAGTCCAAATGCTGCTCCATGTTTACCATATTTTTCATTTTTCATGAGTTGATCCAGAAGCCTAGACACCAGAGCTGCTCCATCATCCTAAACAAAAAAAGGGAAAATAAGTAATAAGTTGTATGAGGACCAGTTTCAAACCACGTGAAAGTTGCATTGATGTGGCCAATGAAATGTGACTCATAGCATAACCAAATTGGATAAAAACATGGCAATAGTTAAAGACTTTGTAAAGATATTGAGAGGCAAATGATTAGATAAAGCCTAGAAATGGATGGTAGTGTCTCCAAAAATAAATTACTATCCGTATACATTTCAAAATAAATGAGAAAGACTCCAATGCTTTCACAATATGCACCAATAATATTTGAAGGAATAAGCTTCAACATATAAGAAGAGCTTCATAAACAAGAGAACTCGACACTGACAATCAGCAAACATGTTGCTTTATGATTATTGATGCCCATAAAAGATAAGATATACATAATAGGAGGCACCCACTTTGGCAACAAACCCCACCCCCAAAAAAAATAATAATAATAATAACAATGAATTATTAATTAATTAATTAACACACCGAATACATTTTAGTCTTCAACCAAATTGCTGAGGAGCAAAAGAAATCTATCATAAATCCAAAAATTACCATATGTTCTCCAAAGCCATCAACAATGAGTTAACACCACCACCAAAATTCATATTTTGGTAACAAATGCAACATACATTCTTTAATTGCTATAAAGGAGATAGACAGGTTGAAACTGCCTGCCGAACACCTTCTAATGGAGAGTTTAACACATCCAACAACTTCTCAACGACCGCATGTACTTTAGGATCATCAAGTTACATAGATGAACGAAGTTAGTTGGTGCTGGGCCTAAATCTCAAAGAGCGAATTGTGCCTGCAAGGAGACATGACTAACAATCCATACCTTAGCCAAATGTTTTGTCGAAGCCCAAGTGAAAATAATTGCAACCACACGGACCAAATCATACAATTCTTCATACAATGCCTACCCAAGAGTAAAGGATCAACATTCAGTTTAGGATTACCACAATGAAATCTGGACATCCACAAGCACATATAATATGAAAAAGAATGCTATCCTTTTTTGTTGAAGGAGTTCTCAAAAATCAGAAATAGCATAGAAGCATCGTCCTTCCTATGTTTGTCAATGATCACGAAACTAGCATAAGTCATTCTTCCTTGAACATCTAAATCAGGATCAGCCTACAAAATCAGAACCAGACTGGATTTAGTAACAATATTATCATATTTGTATACTCAAAAGGCTACATATGCCCCTACTTTTACTTTGAGCTGCTGCAATCTAGCTAGCTCATTGACAATTTAGGCTACCAAGATACCTCTATCCAATCCATTGCCTCTAAATAAGTCCATAGAAACAATTATAGTAGATGAGTGAAAGTTCACTAAGCCCTGGAGCTAACCACAATGCCAATAGTAGATTCCGGAGTCTCACCCACAAGGGAAGAGTGTGATGCTACCCTTTAATCAAATCCAACGATGGAGTCCATTGCTGCAAATTCAAGGGCACCCTCGCAAACAAGCAGGGTCCTGCATCTAGAATACGTCGCTGAGCCTCCAATTTTGAGATGTGAAAGAAGAAAAAACCATCTTCATTGGCCATGACTGATTTCAAACTTGAGCCCCATATTCTCATAGCAATAGCTTCTGTCAGTTTGAAAGGAAGTTTCTTACCAACAAAATACCCCACCAGGCAGTCGGTCCAAATAGGATTTGCTGCCACCAGAGTCGCCACCGCAGGTCTGACAACCGGCTTCCCATCCTCCATATTCAGAGCAACAAAAGAGAGGGCAAACCCTTTGGAGATAGGCACAGCAACCTGAGCCCAGGACTTAGCCGGATCTTTACTCACCCCTTTTGGCCTTGAAGCACCCCTTCTCCGCAACACACTCCGGCCACGAACTTTAGTTTTTCTTTCCACCTCCTTGCCCTTCTCAAGACCTGGAGCTTACACATTCCTATCTTTCTCAGACTGCACAATCCGCTTTCAGTTCTCAACCTGTGACTTCAGTAACTAAATATCAGCCTTAAGACCATGGACATCCTCTGCAGAATGCTTGAGGAAGTTTTTTTCATGGATCAATTTGTCCAGAATGGACATATTGTTGTGACCCCCAAAGGAGGCCACCGGACGCACAGAAGTAGCAGCCATGAGTCTCATGCTGCAGAAAACATTAAGAACAATAAATCAGCTTGACACAACCAGATGAGCACAAACCTGCAGAGGCAACAAGCCCCCAGCAGATGGCGCCGAATCGTTGACTAGAAGGAAGAAAGAACAGTGCACCCTAAATCTCCATAGCACACTTCGGTTCACAAGTTAACCTTTACTAGATCACGTAAAGCAATGCTTGTTTTGATTTCAACATACTGTGGACGAGAGCAACTACTAACAGCAGGAACACATCTAATAGCGTTTAAACGGGCCATTCTGACATGAACACCTTTGGCATAGACTCCATATAAAGCCTATCCAAATCATATAAAAGCAAAAAGTTAGATAAAAAGATACATCAAACACCTTACAGATTCAACAATAAGAAAACATATACAGATGCCCCTTCATCTGACTGCAGAAACAGGGAACAACTCATTCAACATAGGCCTAATAGATGACTTGTAAGTCGGAATAATGGCAAGAACATGGTAAAGAACCTGCATAAAAGAAATGACAATAAAAATATAACATAGCTTAGTTGACACATTTAAATGAGGAAGAAGGAACAGAGAGCATCAAATGATGCTTTAATGAAAGCATTCAATGCCTTGGAAAGGTTAATATTGGATCCATGTCTATGTAAAGCATCCGAAGCACATCATTGTGAAGCCCAGTCCACTTGGTGGATAGCAATATCCGCTCTAATATCTAAGAACGTCGTGAATTATAGCAGAATGAGTAAAAGAATTAATGAAATCAATACAGGCATTAACAAACATTATTGGATGTGCAAACTTACTGGAAAGATGAATGTAAATATATCTACTGGAAATGGACCAGATTTACAGGAAATCATTAGGACATTTACTATCCACTTGAAAAGTCCTAGTTATGGCCTAGCATCAGTCTTCCCCTCAACAAAGGGAGGAATCAAATCCCATAAAACATCAGCATAATCACTCACGATTAGGAAAGAAGTTGGTTGGTTGGTGAACGAAGATGAATGACGTTTATTGGTGTTGGGCCAGAATATCAAAGACTGAATCATATCTATAAAGACATAACTAACAATTCATACCTTAGACAAATGTTTTGCCAAAACCCTAGTGAAAATAACTACACCCTCACATACCAAAACCTACTTTTCTTCTTCCAATGACTGGCCAAGAGTAAAGGATCAAAAACTGTACAGCATTACCATAATGAAATAAGGATATCCATAAGCACATATGATACAAAGAAGAATGCCAACCTTTCTGTTCAAAAGTTCTCAACAATCGGAAATAGCATAGAAACATTATCCTTCCCATTTTTTCAATGATCTTGATACCAGCATTAATCATTCTTCCTCATACATCTGCATTAGGATCAGCTTGCGAAAATCAAATTTAGATAGGATCTCATAACAATATTATCATAATTGTACGCTCACAAAGAAACTTATACCACTACCTTTACGTTCAACTGCTGCAAGCTTAAGTAGCTAGTGCATGGATAGATTGGCTATCCAGATACCTCTCTCCATTCCACTGCCTCTAAATAAGTATAGTAGATGAATGAAGTCATGTAATAAGAAAGAGGCTTCAGATCATCACAGTATAAGTGAATTTCACAGGACAACCTAGTGCAATATTAGTCTTAGATAGGTTCAATGATCTTGATACCAGCATTACTCATTCTTCCTCGTACATTTGCATTAGGATCAGCTTGCGAAAATCAAATTTAGATAGGATCTCATAACAATATTATCATAGTTGTACGCTCACAAGGAAACTTATACCACTACCTTTACTTTCAACTGCTGCAAGCTAAGTAGCTAGTGCATGGATAGATTGGCTATCCAGATACCTCTCTCCATTCCACTGCCTCTAAATAAGTATAGCAAATGAATGAAGTCATGTATAAGAAAGAGGCTTCAGATCATCACAGTATAAGTGAATTTCACATGACAACCTAGTGCAACATTAGTCTTAGATACGACCTTTGTGCTTCCTACCTACTAATATTTCAATATATTGCAAACTTGTTGAACCAGTGTTTGCTTGAGCATCATAGAAGACTTACCAATGCCCGTGCAATAAAGAAAGTGATTACGAAAATAAGATCCTATGTTCTCAATATGTTTGCTATAAAATGTACTGCCAACACTATTCCTTGTCTACCTAGCCACCCAGCATCAACATTGCCCTCACTTAAACCAATATCACAGATATACAAAGAGAGCAAAGTCAAGAGATATTCCTAGAAATACCACCAAAACATAAGAAAAAATTACAAAATGAAGTACGTTAAATTTAAACAAAGCCCACAAGATGAACTAATAATTATTGAATTAATAACCGACCATCGCTTCGTATTATCTGGATCCAAGAAACCAGTCGAGATATGATAAATTGGTCATACTGTTGTAGCTGCATAAACATAAGAAAGATCAATCAATATGATTCTGAGTTGTAAAGTCAACTATAGAAAAAACATGTAGATAAATGGAACCCTGCCAATAGATGCCAGCGGGTCTGGCACCTTGATCTTTACTGACTCAGTAGATCCATGACTGACTTTTAGAATAGAATGACAACCTCATCCATCAGACCGCCTTGTGTACGCAGGAGCTCTGCAATTCTCTAAATCTATTTGCAAAAGCCAAGCTTCTCCTTTTAGGAATTCCAGGACTTCCCTATAAAAGCAATTTACATTTCAGAAAATCAATAGATTCATATCATTTACTTTATGATGTGCAACTAGAATTGCAGTTTCTTATAAATTTATAAAGTCCTATCCTATCTCAAAAATTCAGCATTTATGTGTAGAATCCCTGACATCACTTTAGCATAATCATATACAATGCTTTCATTTCTAATAACAGGGGATATATATCCAAGAACGTATAGCAAGGCAGTTGAACAATAAAAAATAAAAATTCACTATAAGTTAGAAAATATATCCACTCTCAAGCGAAATGCATGCAAAGCACATCTTTCTGCAACCAATCTCACTAGAACATTTCCATCCTTCAAACATTCAGCAACTGCTGGACAAAAAATTGCAACATGGGGCCAGATGGCGGAAGGATTTTCCTTCAGTGCAATTTCACGTTCACATTTTATCTGAAATTCCCAAGGCTGAACCACGATTTTTGGAAGGATCACTTTGAATTTGATGTAATAAAACCCTCCACAATCCTTTGCTGAGGTTTCATGTACAGGGGACTGTTAAAAACAACCAAGATCATAACCCAATTAGCGAGCATTAGAAACTAGAAATGCAGAACCATATAAATTCTTCATACCTGCTTGTCATTTAAGGCAACTTTAAGGCAGTTGAGTGCTGATAAGAAGGTCACAAATAAGCAAGTATGGCTACGGTTGTGCTTAAGCATCACAGAGACAGTTGGTACAGAACCATGCCTGGCAGACCAACTTTGTGAGACTTCTTCAAGCAGGTCAGACAACTAACTATTGTCCATCTACAGCATTAACATATTAGGACTGATATGAGTTAAGTAGATATAGACACAACACCTAAAACAGTGCAAGCAGATGTGATTAAATATGAAAATGGCCACAACTGAAAAGAAAACAAAAAGATAGAACAAATATAATATAAGGCTGCCTTCGGCTGAGTCAAACTAGTATATCAACCAACTGGAGCTGGAAACAAGGCTAAGAGGACAAACATAACAAAGACCAACTCATCGTATAACTCAGCCAAAGCCAACCTGAAACTAAAATATATTTCACCACTGTTTCATTAAGTTGTAGTCAACCCACATGCCAATTAGAATGATGTTTAAATCTAATGAATTATTTGGTAAATTGTGTGCATCCAAAGCATAGCCTGAATATAGAACTAGTGGTTTTGTCCAGCCAAAGTGCCAATGGAACATAAGAATTTGCCAAAATCTGTCAAAGCACTGGATGTGATATAAATCAGTTTCACTGGACCTGTGATATGATTCCCAATATACTCATAGTAGAATTTTGAACTTGTCCATCATCATGATCAATCAAATCCTTCAACAAGGTGTGGATGCAGGTTCTAACAACACTGCTCACTCTATTGCCAGCATGCTTTAACAGGACTTTGAAGTAAGTCAGAATTGCCTTACCAACCTTCCATCTGATGCTTACACAACAAAAATCTCAGCCGAGTCAATATCTAACATTGAATGATGTCGTGGGATGCAATTTTTCAACATCACCCGTAAGCTGGTTAGGATGTTGCCCACTAATGATCAACCAAGCTATTTAGTGCACTGAGCTTTTCAACTGCAAAGGCAACAAGACATGGTATACTCGAAACGCATGCAAACCACATGACAAGTTGCTAGGAACTACTTCAGATGGTACCCAAGAAGCAATTAACAAGTATACAGAACAGGATACTTGAATATTTGTAATGACACATTCCAATTATTAGAATGGCTATCAAACAGAAGATTCTAATGAACCTTGTATTATCCTACAAGCAACAAGTGTTATCTAGAGCTGTGGAAGGAAAGGTTTGAGCACAATCCTACCCTTTCCAATTATGATGCTCAAAGTTGATAAAATGGCACTTCTGACTTGCCAAGGGAGAGAACTGATCCCCTATTATTTGAATGAGAGGCCTATGGTTCAAAAATATAATAATGTCATATTTTGCAAAAAATTAAATCATAACTTGCAAAAACATGGAGATAGCTGAGGGGATACATAAAGTATTCCTATATTTGAAGAACTTGAAATTGAGAACGATATAACAACTAGAACCATCAAAAGCAGAGCTGCATAATTTGAATGTACACGACATTTTTCCCTTCAACAGAAAATTAACCACACAATAGTGAGAATAGTCTAATAGAACAATCTAAAAAAGACATGTGAATATGTTTCATGATCAGGTTGCTGAAGAGTTGCTCTACATCCTAAATTTAAAGATATATATTGGCTGTAAATAATAAAATCCAAATATTACATTTTAAGCACCAATCTCTTTAAGATACTAAGATACCATAGGTATACACTAGCAGATAAAATCTGGGAACAGCATAAACAACAGACCAGGTAAATTATATAAAAGAAATGCATTATATTCAGGAGCCTCCTACCCTTCCATCTAAGGTCTAGTAGGTAAGATCAGCAGCCCTTGTTTAGAGATGCAGCAAACTAAATACGTGTTTTGCTAAGGAATGGATATCCTTTCACTTCAGATATATTAGCAACATAATAATGATAGTTAATCGCTTCATACCTGGTAATCAGAATGACGAACTCCTTAAATGTCAGTTCACTAGTCACTTCAGTCAGCTCCCCAAGACCCAGCACTGGTTGCTCTCTAGTTCTAGTGATCCACTCATCAAACCCTATAAATATAACTGGATATCAAGGCTAATGCCCAAGTATAGTTGCATAGACATGCTGCCACATATTTTTTTAAAAGCAGCCAGTAATAATGAGGGTGATTGGCACTATACACACCCAAAATGTGCGCTTGTAAATGTCTTAGTACCATGCCTATATACATCCATAAGATGAAAAAAAAATCATTGCATGCATCCCCCACACTCCCTCCCAGCAATAGATCAACTGCAATACAACAATATTTGAGGTTGACAAAATAGTACTCTAGATTATAAATGAACACTTAATTGAGATTCTAATACCATGGGGCATAAGGAAAGTAGTAATTATCATTTAAGAATACCTGGAGAACGATAGGAAGACTGGTTGAAGAGCTTTTGGGAGACAAGATCCGGCTATTAGAACAGGTCCTCTCTGCAATTTCATTAAGCAACTGAGGAGGAGGTTAGAGTTGAGGTGTCATGAAAACCATCTAGTATACAGCTCAATGGCTCACCAGCTATTGAGTACAAATGCACAGCAACTAAATCACAAAAGTAGCATCCAGTAACCCTTCTTTTTCTCATTTTTTATCCCAGGAAGCAGGTACTACATTAGGAACTACTTCAATACATATTTATAAGAAGGTAAGACTTCCTTTGGAACTGAACCAACAACCCTTGACAGAGCTTTCCCAAGAGACCAATTATGCAGTGCATAAGTTATAGTATGTGTTAAATATGTCCTGAATTTTTTTGGTTCGACTCGTCAATCCTGGAAAATTTTGTGCGACACGATTTGGTGAAAAAAATGGGATTTAGTTCGTGATGTGAAGGTTTGGGGAGGACCTGAAATGAGAAGGGTTCCAATGCCTTCACAATATGCACCAGTAATACTTGAACAAGCTTCAACATATAAGAAGAACCTTGTAAACAACAAAACTCGACATTCACAATCAACACCACATTGCTTTTTGATTATCATGTCCATAAAAGATAAATACACATAATTGGAAGCATTCACTTTGGCAGCAAACCCCATCCACGGCTTAAAAAAATTAACGATGACTTAATTAAACAAAAAGACACACACTAAATAAATTTTAGCCTCGAACTGGTGAAGCATAAAAAAATCTATCATAAACTAGTAGCACCTATTCAAAATTTTATCTATGTTTTCCAAAACCATCAACAATGAGTTAACAACTCCACCCAAAATCCTATTTCAGTAACAAATGTAACATCATAGTTGTCATGGGCTGACCGCCTAGACGCCTACGCGGCAAGGCGGTCCAAAGTGTCCCTTAATGAAAATCATTATTTTACCTCCCTATCATACTTATACATGTCCTAAATATGGAAAATATGGAGCTTCCGGCGAGTGGAATGGAGCTTCTGGTAACGACACTGAGTTGAATAGAGCTGCCTTCAACCAACAATGGATTGTCGATTTGAAGTTAATCATTGAATTGAAGTCCAGCAAACGGAGTTGTCAGATTCAAAATTAGTTGTTGGTTTTTGAATCTTCCAGTCCAGACAGAGTCGTCGCCATCGCTGGAGTTTCTGCCGTCAATTTGTGGAGCCATCGCCGTCGATTTTCCAAGGTGCAGTCGCCGTCAATGGCAAACGGGGAAGGCTTTAAACCCAGCAAAACGACGTCGTTTTGCTAGTTTTTTTTCAAAAAAAAATACCTAGGCGACGCCTAAGGGCCTTGGTGACACAAGGCCTTCACCTAACTATGTGTAACATATTCTCTTTGATCACACTAAAGGAAATAGACAGGTTGAAACTGCCTGCTGAACAGCTTCTGATGGAGTCCTTAAAACATCCAACTTCTCAATGACTGCATGCACTTTAGGATCGTCCTATTACATAGATGAATGAAGTGGTTTGTGCTGGGCTTGAATATCAAAGAGTGAATTGTCTATAAAGAAACATAATTAACAACACATAGCTTAGCCAAACGTCTACTCAAGGACCTAGTGAAACGGACCAAATCATACTTTTCTTCATCCGATGCCAGGCCAAGAGCAAAGGAACAACAACTGGTTTAGCATTACCACAATAAAATTGGGACATTCACAAGCGCATATAATATGAAGAAGAACGCTAGCCTTTTTGTTCAAGTAGTTCTTAAAAATCGAAAATCGAATAGAAACATTATCCATCCCATGTTTGTCAATGATCAAGATACTAGCACTAATCATTCTTCCTCCAACACCTGAATTAGGATCAGCTGGAAAGATCAAATCCAGACAGGATTTGTAACAATTTATCATAATTATACACTCACAAGGACACATATACCTGTATTTTCTATTTTAAACTGCCGCAATCTAA
This sequence comes from Santalum album, assembly GCA_034195605.1. NCBI lineage: Eukaryota > Viridiplantae > Streptophyta > Magnoliopsida > Santalales > Santalaceae > Santalum > Santalum album. Next base: position 42,108 of record JAXCHL010000034.1, read on the forward strand.
ATAGCTTGTTCATGAACAGATTGGGCTACCAAGATACCTCTATCCGTTCCACCGCCTCTAAATAGGTCTCTAGACACGATCATAGTAGATGAATGAAATAACGCAATAAGAAAGAAGCTTTAGATCAGCACATTATAAGTGAATTCCGCATGACAATCTAGTGGAACATTAGTCTTATGAACTTCTCTTGTACTTCCTACACACTAATATTTCAAGATATCATAAAGATATCGAACCAGTATTTGATTGAGCATCATGGAAGACATGAGTGCCTGTGAAATAAGGAAAGTGATTACAACAGGAAGGTCCTCTGTTCTCAATTTGTCTACTATAGAATGTAGGGTCATCGCTATTCCTTGTCCACCTAACCACCCAACATCAACATTGGCCTCATTAAAACCAAAATCACGGATATAGAAAGAGAACAAAGACTAGAGATATTCCTGGAAATACCACCAAAAAGAGACACGAGAATTACAAACTGAAGACCGTCAAACTAAAAGGAAATTACCTATCTAAAATCCGGACTTTCATCCAGAGCAGCAACCAGTGCCTCACCAGTAGCCAACTGCACATTATAGTTGGCCATGGGAAAGCGCTTTGAAAAGCCCATAAAAGTCAGTCACAAAGTCATACACATAGCTGTCTCATATATCCTCTGCAGCTTCTGTGATTGACAAAAAGGAATGAGACATGGCAAGTAAAAATGGAAAATACATCAAAAAGGGGAATACTTAGGCATTAAAAGCCCATAAAAGCATGAAAATGAAAATCAATTGCATCCCAGCCAAATGAACAAAGAGAAATATTTCAAGATAGTATAAATGGCAACCCTGGGTCTGCAATGGGAGGTCTGGAGGGGATGCTTAGCATACAAAGCTTTCTTTTGATTTTTTTTCTTCGTTTTGTATAAACAAGAAAACAATTTATTGCACAAGGATTCACCCTTGATATTTCCCAATAAGGCAACATCAAAAATTCAGTCCACAAGCTAACCTTTTCTGGATCATGGGAAGCAATCCAAATGCTTGTGGCGATTTCAACATTCTGGAGAGAGGGACTACTAAGAGCTGGACCAAATTTAAACAAGTCATTCTTAGATGAACATGTTTGGCATAGACTCCACATAAAGCCTGTTCAAGTCATCCAAGAATAAAATAGTCAGATTAACAGATACATCAAATACCTAATAGATTCAACAACAAGAAAACATAAACCCAGAACACAACTCATTCAACGCAGATCCTACAAGGGTGTTGTCAGCCGGAAGAACACCAAAACATGGTAAAGAACCTGTCTAAAAGAATTGGCAATGAAAATATGACCTAGCTGACACGCTAAAAGGGGAAGAGGGAATGGAAAGCATCTTTGTTTCCCGTGATTTCAAAAGAAAACACAAACCCAGAACACAACTCATTCGACGCAGGCGCAGGCCCTAGAAGTGCATTGTAAGCCGGAAGAACACCAAAACATGGTAAAGAAACTATCTAAAAGAAATGAAAATGAAAATGTGACTTAGCTGACACTCTAAAAGGGGAAGGGGAATGGAGAGTGTCTTTGTTTCTTGTGATTTCGGACCCATTCGATGATATATTTTTTCATTCTCGTTGGACCCTATCAAAATTAAATTAATGGAATCATAAAACATGGGTTTAGTATCTCAACATACAGTTAGAAAAAACAAAAATTGAAACAGGGTCTTACCCAAAGATGAGATTAAATTGGGGCAGCAGCTAAGCTCCAGGCTATTTCCACTGTGTTAAGCTAACAGTGTGCCGCATAGAATAAGAGTATAGAAGAATTTAGTAAATATTGGCACCTATCTTCTACCCCAGTTTGTTTCTATTAGTAGTCAAATTCTTGCTCAAAAAAACTGGATGAAAATGTAAACTCAAAATTGCATGGTAAAAAAAGACCACAACCATGGCCACTAGCTAATTATAACCAGGCTAGATCATTAGGTGATTGTTGTAAACTATGTTTTATTTTCCTTTTAGCTGGACTTAGGCCTCCACTATCACCAAAACTGTGTTAAAATGTGACCTTGAAATTGCATGGTAATAGGAGACCACAGTCATGCCCATTAGCTAATTAAAACCAGGGTATACCACTAGGTCATTGCTGTAAACTGGGTTTTGTTTTCCTTTTAGCATTTTCAGCTCAAAAGCAAAAACTGAGTCCATGAAAATAACAACCAAAGAAAAGACGACTAAGATAAGATAACATTTAAGCAGTCCCATAATTTATGCAAAATTCAATGCAATACATGCTTTTAAAAGCAAATTATAATTTTATAATATTACAACCCACAGGAAACTAATATATCTACACTGATTTCAAATCTCATAACCTACCACATATAGCTTGCTAATGCAAATAAGCACCCAGCATCATTTTAGAAACTAGAACTACATCTTCATTCCACGCTAGCATAGAACATTCTCAAATTGAACGACAAACCATCATAATCTAAGCCCTAAAAATCAAAACATGTCACCCAAAAACAGGTTCCAAAAAATCATAATCAAGAACAATACTTATAAGCATGTAGAGAGAGAGAAGGAGAGATAAACCTGGAGAACAGTGAGAAAAGGGTTTCTTCTTGTCCTTGTCTTTACCATTAAGGACCGAATTCTTGCCCATAATCAACCCATTTACTCCATTTCCAGCATTTTTCTCTTCTGGGGAGAAGTGAGAAAAATTAGGGTTCCTGAGAAGAGGAAAAAGAAACACAAGTGAGGATGGGAAGAATGGGAAATGAATCGACATAGGCAAGGACTACAAAAGAAGGGAAAAGAAAGAAATTCGGGAAGAGGTGGGAAGTGCTATGGAATCAGGATTTGAGGGTTCTGAAGATGGGTGTCAGATGAGACAGATCCCGGGATTCCATTCCTCTCTTGCCCAAAATTTTATTTACTGGAATGATAATTTCTTCCATCATTCTTGTCAGGTCCTTTCAAAAAGAAATAGTGGGATCATCTACATGGGTTTAGTAAATCAAAATATAGTAGAGGGAAAAAGAAAACAAACAAAAATCGAAACGGGTTCTAAACCAAAGATGATCATTTAGGGATTGTTTCCAGGACATCAATGGGGAGAAATTTCTTATCAGAACCATCCGTTTCTTCAATCGTCTTCTGTTTTCAACGGAACAAAACAAGAACAAAAGGAATGAATTATTCGCCCAGTGACCGCTGGCAAAGCGGTTGACCAAAAGGAAGGAGATTGAAAAAAATAAAAAGGAAAAATACTTCAAAACATGGCACTCGAAAATAATATCCTGAAAATCAGAGCAATCAAGAACAACCATAGACTTATGTATATATGTAGATGGAGAGAGACAGACCTGCAGGTCAGCACGAACGGAGCGAGAAACGAGTTTCTTGTCCTCGTCTTTGCCATGAAGAAGGGCCGAATTCTTGGCCATAATCAACCCTTTTACTCCTTTTCCTGAAATTTTCCTTCAGAGGGTGAGAAAATTAGGGTTCCTGTGAAAACGAAGAAAGAACAAGTGGAGGATGGGAGATGGATGGATGTTTTCAAGGACTAGAGAGAAAGAACGAAAAGAAAATAAAATAAAGAAAGTCGTGAAGCGGCGGGGACAGTTCTTGCACTAGATATCGGTCTTGGGGATTTTCATCCTATCCTCGCCGCTGTTCACGATGTCAGCGACTTCCTTGCACTGGCTATCACCTCCGCCTGAGGGCTTCGGCTGCTGTAAGAGAAGGGCGAGGGTGAGGATGTTCTGCGACAGCCGCGGCCACCGTGAACGTGACCCGGCTGCGACGGGATCTCTTCGTCTTCCTCCATGATCACGAATCAAGGTCTGCAAGATCGAAGATTGATGATGAACAAGCGCGCACAGAGAGAGATAGAGAGAGAGTTCAAGGAAGAATAAGAAAGAGGGATGATAGTCGGGTGAGACGTGGGGAGAAGAGAGAAGAAATAGAGAACTAGAAATGGAGATGACCGTTTAAAATTTTGAATCCACTGTTGCCACCGCCTTGATCTTCTATTCAAAAAAGAAAAATAATGAATAAATAACATAATATATACACTAACCTGTAATAATGATATTCCTGAAAATATGTAAGTACTAGAAAATTATGTGCATGGTTTAATAAAGTGAAGTGTTGTGAGATACGTGCTGTGGGCGATTCCACTAGATCGTATGAATTTACAAAAAAAAGTGTGCTCCTTGTGCTCTCATTTGCATTTAAGGCGTAAAAATACATACTATGGCTAATCTTTACCATCTATTCAAATTTTAAACTTACTAAATTTATCTAAGCAAAACCTCCTAAAATATTACATTTTATAAAATAATAAGTTTAAAACTTGAATTGATGGTCAAAATTTTTAAGGTACATATAGTGACCATCCATAAATCATGAATTTATAGATATGAATAAGTTGGGTATGGATCCCTAAATTTGAAAATCGAGAAAATTCTAACCCTTCATTTTGCTCGCCATTATTATTTCTCTTTATCTTTTTAATATAATTTTTTTACAATGATTGAAGACAGTCCAAATTTTAGAATTTATTGCTTTTTAAATCTAGAGAATCCAAATCCAAAATATTCGAACTTGGGGCTTGTGTGGGGGAACCAAAGTGCCCCGCTTCCCCCTTCTTTTCCTCGATGCGACTTGATTAGGTAATATTTTTTAATTGTTCACTTTTACCATAAGTTGTTAGACCCAACAAAAACGTTGACCAAGTTAAGAAATCGGGTCATTCATCCAACTATCCAGTTAGTAACATTTATAATAAATAAGGCCTCATTTTTAGAGTTGCCATATTTTTCTAAATATAATTTTTCAAAATGATCAAGAAATTAATTAAAATAAATATAACGTAAAATTTATAGATTTTTTTAAACTTCATCTAATATAACAACAACATATTGATAGTAATAATATGAAGACCCGCTTTAGTTCTAGCTTCGAGTCAACTCGTTGGGCCAAGCAGGTCTTATGTATAATACTTTTTTTTCCTCAACTTTTCATGTGTGCTGAAAAGAAGAGGTCAGAGCTTAAAGAAGGTGTTACATGAAACAAAATAATCAAATTGCTGTCCTGATTAAGAGTATTAATAGAATGTTGTGTGTTTTTAACACGTTGAAATTTATAGAAATTGTTTTTTAATGTATTCGAAATGGAAACAATTATGAAAAAATCACCCGATGTCCTTAAGGTTGTATTCATGAGAAGCTCTCCTCTTTTGGAGCCCAAAAAAAAAAAAAATCTTCCCATTTCCTCCCATGTATATACTAGTTTAGATTAACTCGCTTTTATTCAATACTTGAAAGAACAATTAAAATAAATAGTACTTTTGCAATGAATTTCTGTTTATAAATACATAAAAGCTTCATTTTAAAAAATAAAATCTAAAACCGTTAATCTTATTCAATATTGTGAGTTATTACGTGGTTGGTTATGTGCTATGACCAATCTAAAAAATAAAGAATACGCAGACATGACTGGAGAGAGCTCGAGCTTGACTAATCTGTTTTTTTTTGGGGGAGCTTAAACTCAAGAGCATGATTAAATTTATTTTTATTTTTATTAATTTATAATAATTTTATATTTTATATATACATACACTCGAATACTGAGTTAAGTAACTCGACGAGTATTTGACCAAGTTTGCTGATATTGAAACTCAACATGATAGCTCGAAAATTTTCGAGCTGAACTAAAAATTTTGTAGAGTTGAACTTGAGACTCTCACAAGTTGTCTCATCTCATTTAGAACACTAGTAGTGACCCGATTAAATCAAGTTGGTCTCTAGAAAGAATAATTCTACATACACAAAGAATTTCATAATAAAATCACAAATGATCTATGTGGCACAAAATCTGAAAAATAGAATAAGAAGCCCCTAAATTTCAACCCAGACCCCCCAAATCTGGGGAAAGAAATAAGAACAAGAAAGAACAAGGGAAATCATAAATTTGAATCCCAAAACCCTCAAGGCAAAAAAAATCAAAAAAAGGAAATATAAGACATGAGAGGGAGAGAGATCGTTAGCGGCGAAGGAGGTGGTCGCTGTATGGTCACTGCCGTGGGCTGTGGAGTGAGTCGCATGAGAGAGAGAGAGAGCGAGAGGGAGAGAGAGGGGAGAGTAGCAAGAAGCTGAGAGAGTGGGCGGGAGAAAGAGAAATGGATGGAAAAAATGGGAGGGGCATGCCGTAATTTCTTAGAAAAGCTGAGGGCAATTCTGTCCTTTGCCTCTGAAAGAGAATTGGACAAATTTTGAAGTCCAATTCGTTCAGAGGTATTCAGAGCCCATTTGGAATATACACCAAACGCTCTGAATAGGTCTACCTCTAAACGAATTAGAGAATGGGCTCATTAAGAGCCCATTCAGTGCAATCAAACGGGGCCGCAGACCCTATTCAAACTAAACAAATGCCTCCTAAATATGAATTGGGGATGCATTTTAAAAAGTACACAGCTACATATGAGTTTATTAGAATCTTTTATAGCGTTCAGGAGGGTTTTGTTTCAAATTTTGGACTGTAAAGACTCTATAGCCCAAGATCTTCAACAAGTAGCTTCTACTCTTCGAAAGGTTTGCATCATAAGCTTTATCTTCTTTGATTTTATAAGATTTTGATTTCATTTCGTTTATGTTATTTGTGTGAGTTCAAGTTTCTTTGCAATGGGATGAAAGGACAACTTTCAATGTCTATGCAAAATTAATTTCCTGAAAATCTCTTAAGATCTGAATGATAAACAAACAAAACAAAAGTCATACATGCATCTTTTTAAAAGTGATTACCATAATAGAAAAAACGTTATTCTCTTTGATTATAAGGAGAAACAATGTAAATTCAACTTAACAGAACCCAAGTATAAATGAGACTATTCCGGGTGAGAAAAACAACCAGCGTACTTTTCCCAAAATCTACTAAAGAGGATTGATTACGTACTTGCATTCCCAAAATCTAATAAATTACCAATCTTAATTTTTCACGTTCATTTTATCAATAGGATTGCATCGTTTACAGAAGACGATCTCAAGTGAAGTAATTTTATGTAACTTATTTGAGTGCACCTACCATACGTGAACCTTCATGTTTTTATTCTTGTTATACTGCAAATTTTTTTGTAAATATTTATATATTTTTTTATTTTGAAACTATTAAAATGTACATATAGCAAAGTTCCGAGAGAAAAAAAGGAGGTACCCTTGGTTTTTTTAAATAAAACACGAAGTTGCTTGAGTGAAAATACACAACCATTTTGTAGGAAAGATTGTATTGACCCCATACAATCATGGTCCATCTCGAGGTATTATTTTTGTATCACTTTTTTATTTTTCTTCTAAAAATTGTTACTATTCATTTAAAAGGAGAAGCGTCATTTTTAACCAAACAACCTTTTTTTAAGCAGAAACTCATAAATGTTTTCTCTTTTACTAAAATAAATTTGTGTTAAGAAAATAGCGCTATATTACTGGTCGTTGGTGGATGGAGAGGTTAAGTAAAAAGGGAAAAAAAAAATGAAAGAAGAAGAAAAGTAATAAATTATGAACTCTATATATATATATAAGAAAAGTAAGAAAGGAAGAAATATAGAGACCAGGAGTCGAACCTGGTTCGGGAGGGGGAAAAGGAGAGAAAACAATTAGAAAGAGGAAAGGAGAGACGGAAGATGGGTTCCATGCCTCGACTAAGATTTTATCAGGGGGTACTTCTTCATCATCTTCATCATCTTCGACCTTAATTTCTCCTCCTCACATGCATTCCTTCCTAGATAACCCAATCAACTTCCAAAGATCATCATCGCACCCGAAGAAAAAGAGAGTGGGGTTAGATTATGGAGGACCTGTTGAGGATCCTGAAACTACAGAATCTATCTATTAGTTCTTCTGATCCCATGTAGAAGGGGATGAGAGGGGGGGGGGGGGGGGGGGGGGGGGATGGACTGCTTGATCATTGAGACTTTAACTTGTACAGCGAGATCTGCAGTGAGATCGCGAGTGCGCGCGAATCCACGACACCGCGGGGCAGTAGAGATGGGCATGGGGCTTCGGGTTCTGAGGAGGGTGGGGCGGAAAGGGTGGGGAAGAGCCGAAGCCCAATGAAATGAAAATAAACGCCTCAGTGTTTTTTTTTATTTTTTTTATTTTTAAAACTTTGTATTTATATGGGTAAACGAGTATAAACCAGAACAGACCGGGGCATCAAGTCTGACGGCCAACCAGCACCCATCAGCGGAGAGTCACACTTCGGCCACCAGGTCAAGCGCGAAAGTTTTCATGGTGTTGAGCAGCCTAGGTGGGGTGAATAGGGATACTTTTCGAAAAGTTATTCGTTTATAAGCTCTTGCAATCACCCACGATTAGATGCACAATAAAAAATTATTTTAAACACAAACAGTATAGTTCGAACAATTATCTAGTTTGAATAAATGGTTCGAACACTAGTTTGAACAACACAGTTTAAACAATAGTTTGAACGGATAGTTTGAACAATGGTTTAAACAGAGTAATCTGAACAACAGTTTAAACAACATGGTTTGAACAATTCTATCACAGCAAATGGGTTTGAACAAGTAATATTGAACGGTTTGAATAAAGTAGGAAAGTAAATAACAAACAAAATTTATAGTGGTTCACTTCAACTTGAAGTTACGTCCACTCTGTCAAGCACAACCCAATGCCGCCCTAAGATCACATTATATCAAAGTTCCTTTTACGGATTCAGGAATAAATAGCCCTTACAAGTTCAACCTTTCTTCTTCCAAGGCAAAAAAGTGACAAACAAGCCTCAAAACCTCTCTTATTATAAGGCAAGAAAGCGAGAAAACAAACTTCCTAGAACATCAGTCTTGACCAATTTGTCAAGTTGTATTCAAACCTATAAAAATACAAATGGAACTACTGTCCACTTCTTAACGTATTGGATAGCCTCAGAAAATGATAACAGATATTCGGAGTTGCTCAAAAACACTTTTCAAACAACTGTAAATAGATTTTTCAGAAAACAAAATAGTTCAAACAGTTTAAACGTTTCTGAAAATCTAAGTGTGAAAAATCAGATTTAAGAAATTCATTTCACACATCAATTCCTGCAGTATAAGTAGAACTTACGGCCCTTTCAAAAATCAGTTTCAACAGGAATTTCAAATGCAGCACCTTGCAGAAGCCTCTTTTCAAATGAGTAGACGTTTGAACATGAAAAGAGTGTTTGAACACTTCTAGAGAGAAACATAGTTCTTGTGCATGTTCTAGTTATCTTTCAAAGTAGTGCTGCTACCTCTTATATAGAGAAATGTATATAGCCGTTAAATGAAATCTTGCAAGATAAAATCCATGTAAAAATATTTCAATTAAATCCACGAATCAAGGAAGTTATTTGAATTCAAATTCGCTCAAAACTATATTCCAGAAAATATTCTTTCTAAAACTTGCTAAATCTGTTTTTCAAGAATGAACACTTAAAGAAGGTTTTTGAATTTTGAAAAACGAAACTATTGAAAAGAATAAAATATTTATTTTGAGTAACATGAAAATCTATCCAATATTTTGAGAAATAGAGTTACAATAATATCCTATCAAATCTTCCGCAAATCTTGATCTTCAAATCTCCCACAATATTCCATTGTAATATATCCTGAAAATAAAAATAAACTTCATGGAAATATATTAGTATTACAAGTTTGGCATCATCAAAATCAAATCCATGGAGCGATGGAAAACACAGAAAATAATCATATGACAAATTATAGAGTAGTTTGAAACAAAAATGATAATAATTCAATCAGAGTAAATAGTTTAAACAGAGCTAACATAAACACAGCTTAAACAGAGTTTGAACATAGTTCAAATAACAAACAATTAGCAGTTTAAACAGAATATTATAACACAGAGACAAGGCATTATAATAGAGATATTATAGCATAACCAGAGCAAACATATCAGTTCGGAGCAATAGAGCAAAATATAAAGTTCAGAGCTTTAAAAAGAAAAACAACAGACAAATAAAGCAGAGTAATTGATTAAACATCCCAAAGCAAGCAAAGTGTGTGTTTGTTCTCTCAAAATTATCTCATCACCAGAACCAACTTCCACGCAGTCTCCATATCCAAAACCACATGCTAGTACTTCTCCCCCTTCTGACATCAGCAAAAAGGATGGGAAAAGACCTAGCCTTCTAAAAAGTTTTTCAGAGCAGCAGTGGAGTCCTTCACTTATTTTTCAACTGTAGTGAAATGTTTGTTTCCTTTATTCAGTGCAGTAGACATCTAGGAATCCAACTATGAGATAGGGCCCTCTATCTGATGAACTGAAGATTCTATGACTTGCAGCTTGGTTAGGATACATTACAGGGCAAACTCTAAACTGTTAATGGAGGAAACTAAGGAGTTTCTGGTGACAGATTTGGCTGAGGTTGGAGAAGGAGATGGTGTAGATGTATGTGGAGTATGTTCTCCCAGAGGCGTAGGCTCCCACTGCAGTGTAGGTTCCTCCTGCAGAGGTGTAGTGCCAGAAGTGGCAAGAATAGTAGCTAGAGTGGATGCTGGAGTAGATCCTTGTACGACCTAGTGTTTAGGTCTCCTGTCGGCAGACTTATGGGGCATATCATTATCAAAGATAACGAACTTTCTTTTTCTAATGAGAGGAGATGGATCCTTCTCAACTTCCTCTTCGATAGCTTTGGGGCTGTGAGTAGTACCACTCTGGACTTATTCACCTGCTTCTGCCTTTTTCTTCTTCTTCTTCTTCTTCTTCTTCTTATTCTTCTTCTTCTTCCTCCTCCTCCTCTTCTTCTTCCTCTTCTTCTTCTTCTGTTGCTGCTTCTTCTTATTCTTCTTCTGATTTTGGTTCACTTACTATCAGTCCTTTGATTTCAGCATAGATGCGATTGAGGGATTTCTCAGGAGCGGGAGGCCTGAATGTTGGGAATAGATGTTGAATATCTAATTCATCAAAGATGTCCACCTGAAATATAGTTTCGCCTTTTAAAGGGACAAGGGAATCAGTCAGAAAGTTAGTGATGTAGGCCCCAAAAGCAAAACCTTGCTTTGGCCTGTTGCAATCCAACATCTTGTTTACCAAATAACTTCCCATATTTGGTCGCACTCCCTTAATCAAACATGCCAATAAAAACAAGTCCATCTTAGTGCTAGTTTCTTCTCTGTGATTTTTCTGATTTAGAGTATATTTAAGAATGTACGCTCCTCCTACTCTGATTTTATAAGACAGAGAACTGAACACATAAGTCGATCTTTTCTCCAGTGGGTGACCAAAAATAGCCTCTTCTTGCCTAGATAGAGAGAACTCTTTTCTACACGGAGCGAATACACTATCAACCAACAGACCCTCATTAAGAATCCCGAGAATCTTGCAAACCTTTGCTATATCAAGCTTTATCTTAACTCCACGAATAGTAGTGGTAAAACTTTGACAGCTTACTTTGTCAGTCATGTTCTTATAAAACTCATTCACTAGATCAGGATAAATTGTAGTGGGATGCACCAATAAGGGCATCCAGTTCTGATAGGCAAATTCTAGAAGCAGATCATTCTGTTGATAAAACGCTAGAGTTTTTGGAGTGAAGAACTTACAGTAAGAGAGCTTTCGAGCAAAGCCTGTGATGATTTCATTTGACCTCGAAGAAACTTCCTTCAACTTGCCTTTTGAAGACGCTATAATCGATTATACTGGTTTCTTTTGCGTGGATTTCTTCAATCTCATGAGCGGATTAAGGTCTCTAAAGCGACTGCGACGATTCGGTGCAAAGGGATTTAGGGTTTCGTGAGTTGAAGCGGTAGAGGGTAATAATGAAGAGCTAAACCATCTCTGACCCTCAAGTACACTAGGAGTTTGGCGCGAGAAATAAGAAATATTCTTATTCTCTTAAATAGTGATGTCTGAGATTTTTGAGAGAATATGTGATACAATTCTAAAGTAAAGAAAATAGTTCCACATGAAATTCAAAGAATGTCTATGATAGAGCAAATTCCTACTTCCCGCCGAATTTTGCAAAAAGTATTTTCTGCTAAGGGTTTAGTAAAAATGTCAGCAAACTGACCTTCAAAATTTATAAAATGCAATGAAATATCCGCTTTGTTTTGATGATCTCTTAAAAAATGATGTCTAACATCAATGTGTTTTGCGCAAGAGTGTAAAACAGGATTTTTACTTAAACTAATAGTACTCATATTATCACACACAATAGGCACATCATGCAAGTTCAAATTATAATCTAACAGTGATTGTTTCATATAAAGCACTTGAGAACATGCAAGACTAGCTGTTATGTATTCAGCTTCAGCAGTTGATATGGAAACATTAGTTTGCTCCTTACTAGACCAATTGACAAGTGAGTTTCCAAGAAATTGACAAGTGCCACTAGTGCTTTTACGGTATACTCTATATCCAGCAAAATCAGCATCACAAAAACATGTTAATTCTAGGTTTGAACATTTTGGATACCAAAAACCAAAATCTAAAGTACCTTTCAAATACCTGAGAATTCCTTTCACTGCTTGAACATGTGATTGCTTAGGATTAGCTTGAAAGCGAGCACAGAGACATACAACAAACATAATATTTGGCTTAGATGCAGTAAGATATAAAAGAGATCCAATCATACCTCGATACATTTTTGTATCAACATTAGTACCTTCAAAATCTTGATCGATCTTTAAATTGGTACTTATTGGTGTAGATATGTCTTTGCAATCTCTCATGTCAAACCTCTTGAGTATATCTTTGGTGTATTTTGTTTGACTGATGAAGATTCATTGATCTGTTTGCTTTATTTGAAGTCCAAGAAAGAAATTTAATTCTCCCATCATGCTCATTTCAAATTTACTGCTCATACTTTTAGTTGGAAGATTTGAAGAGCAAGGTTTGTGGAAGATTTGATAGGATATTTTATGTAACTCCATGTCTTAAAATATGGGATAGATTTTCATGTTGCTCAAAATAAAATATTTTACTATCTTTAACGTTTTTCTTTTTCAAATTCAAAAACTTTCTTTAAGTGTTTATTCTTGAAAAACAAACTTGGAAAGGATTTAGGAAAGTTTATTTCTCGGAAAAATAGCCTTGACAAGATTTGAATTTAAAATAACTTCTTTGATTTGTGATATTTGATTGAAATATTCTTGCACGAGTTTTGTCTTGGAAGATTTCATTCAACGGCTATATATTTTCTCTATATAAGAGGTAGTAGCGTTAATTTGAATAAGAAACAATACAGTAAGCAGAACACTCAAAACTGGTTTCTCTTTTCAAATGTTTAAACTAGTATTTTCACGTTCAAACGTTCTGTTCATTTAAAAAGAGGCTTTCGTGAAGTGTTGCGATTGAAATTCATAGCGATTATGATTTCTGAAAGAACTGTAAGTTTTACTTGTGTTACATGAATTGTTGTGCGAAACAAATTTCTTAAATCTGGCTTTTTACACTTGGATTTTTAGAAACACTTTAATTGTATGAACTATTTTGGTTTCTAAAAAATCTATTTTATAGTTGTTTCAAAATTGTTTTTGAGCAACTGTGATGATCTGATATCATTTCTGTGACTATCCAATACGTTAAGGAGTGGACAATAGTTTCACTCGTATTTGGGTAGGTTTGAACACAGCTTGACAAATTGTTCAAGACCGGTGTTTTAGAAGGTTTGTTTATTCTCTTTCTTGCCTTAGAATAATAAAGGTTTTGAAGTTTGTTTGTTGACTTTCTTGCTTTAAAGAAAGAAAGGTTGAAATTTGTAAGGGTTATTTGTTCCCAAACCCGTAAAAGGAACTAAGTTATAGTGCTATCCCAAGGCAGCAGTGGGCTGTGCTTGGCAGAGTGGACATAGTTTCAAGTTGAAGTGAGCCACTATAAATCCCATGTGTTCTTTATTTTCCAACTCTGTTCAAACTGTTGCTGCATTGCTTGTTCAAACCTTTTCTGCTGTGTTTGAACTGTTCAAATTACATTGTTCAAACTATTGTTCAAGCTATTGTTTGAGCTGTGTTGTTGAAACTATTATTCGAACTGTTCGTACAACTTATAGAATTGTTCAAACTAGTTTGTTTGTGTTTAAACTGTTATTTTATATTCTGCATCTAATCGTGGGTGATTGCAAAATCTAATTAACGAAGAATTTTTCGAAACACATCCTATTCACCCCCCTCTAGGCTGCTCGACATGTACATATGTATATATGTATGTATATATGTATGTATGTATGTGTATGGGTGAGCCGGATTCTAGAGTCCAAAGTTATTTCTTTTTACCCGCTCTTGAGGCAAGGGATTTAAAGGAAAATTAAATTGCTTTTTGTGTGTTTATGGAGTAAAAGGAAGGCTTGACTTAACAAGACTTATTATTCTGGAAAAAGGTAGAAAACTAATGCTCGTAAGTCTATTGAAAGTACCTAGTGCCGCCACCACAACTTGTAGTTAGGGAACCGATGCCCGTGTCTCGCACATGTCGAGCCCACCTTATTCTCGAGGATAAAAGACGTACTATCAGATACTCCCTCTAACATCGGATTGATGTCGGCCTCGTTCCTCTCAACTGTTCAAATCAATCATCATTTCAAAATTGAGGACATTGGGGTTTGATGGAAACTGAAAGGATAGGTTTTAAATAGTTAACTAGAAAAAACTTTGATAAAATATTCATCTTGCTAAATGAAGATTTCAATGCAAACCTCAACCCTTTATTCTCTTCCATCATCCTCTACTTCTTTAATATCTTTTCAACTTGTCCCTCTTTATAAAAGTTCTATTGCCGTGTCCTAAAATTTTTTTTTATCTTTTTCATCACCTTAAATTTAATTAAAAAGATTATAAAGGGATAAATTCTTCTCTTGGTAATAGTCATGAATTAGTTGTAGAGGGCTTAGAGGCGATTTCTTGCCTGAACTTGTGGTTTGTTTTCACGCACAATCTCTCGTTAGGCACCGCAAGAACATCCATTCCTTCAACTTTCACACATTATATATGGATTGAAGTGTAATTTAATTGAATTTTTTTCCACCTCACCTGAAGTCGGATCATGACTTTGCCACTGCTTATGAGCTTTCCTCAATATGTTGAGTGACTTGGGCGTCTATAAGAATAAGGACAAGACATTAATGTTTGTGCTTGTGAAATAACTTTCCTTCAATATTTTATTCAGCGTGGGCACCAGGAACTATGATAAAAAGGGTGATACCGTAAATGGATATCTGGGTATAGATCAAAATGGATGCACCCATTTATATATCTACTTGAAATATACTTTTTGAATGGGTACACCCATTATCCATCTAACCTTCACTCCAAAAGATCAAGGTCGATGAGAGTTTCTTGATGGATTGTTGCTAACTTTGCTTCGGAAAGCAAATTACCTACCACTCCCACCCGGGTACGGTGTTGGTACCTCAAGCATTACCCTATTTTAATCATATACTATTTGTAGAGTGGAAGGGTCTTAATAAATGTGATGGCCTGCTGAGGGCATCAACAACTTGAAAATAGACATAAAAACAAAAATAGACATCTTGCCCCTTTTTTTTTTTTTTTTTTTTATGTTCATTCAATTTATAATATAAAAATTTTTTAAAATAGACATCAACAAATTAATTTGGAGTAAAAGGCAAAGAAGGAAAAATAAAAAGGAAGGGCACCATCACTTCGTTCCAAGCGTGAACTAGAGGATTTGGACATTTGAAAGAGCGAGAGATGAAGGAAAATGGGATTTTATGGTGAGGGAGGTGAAAAGGGTGGGAGAGGAAAAAAAACACTCTGTATGATGTGCATTTCACTATCATTTAAAGGCCTAATTTGGTATTTTATTTTAATTTAACGATGTGACGTGTTCAATCCATTGATGCATAGATATTGGAAAATGGGTGTATTAGTAATATTATGATTTTTAGTAACTTAAAATCAAATTTTGACAATTTGAGATAGTCTAAGTGTCCTGACTCGAGTCTTGACCATTTTACTTTACTCATATTTTGTGGTCATTTGCTCATTTTTGACCCAAAATTGAACTCAGTCCATTAACATTACAAATCCCACCCCCAAATTTAAATAAAACAATTCATTTATTAGCTCGCCTGTCCCATTTATCATCACACAAACCTAAGAGCATGCAACCCAACCACCTCCTAATTGATCCTCATTTTGCCAATGCCAAACCCATAGGCTTCAAATTGATAGTGAAGTTTTACAAGATAAACACAACTTAGCCTAAAATCTCTCTTTTATTGAAAATTTTTTATTTCTCAATATTTCTAACATAAAATTTAATTATAATCCTTTTAGAAATTTAAATTTTGATATTGATTAAAAACCAAAAATAACTTCCGCTCCACATGAACTTTCATTACTATCTTTTACTTGGGTCCTCAAGCATTAGATGGCCCTGATTTTCATGAAAAAGTTTCCATATAAGTTAAGGCTGGTGGCAAAAGCGGGGCAGCCACCTAGAGATCTTCAATAAAAATAAAATTAATAAGTATAGGCCCAATTAAATTGTGATTGAGCCCTACAATTCAAGTAGTCCAACATATTATTTGTTTAGGCCCTTGTACATGCCAAATTCGGACCCTTGCACCTACACATAATCCGCATTTGTAGCTTAAAATATATCAAAATAATTCAATTATGAAAATATATATATTTTGCATACAAGCATTAAATGTAAAAGTATGTCTAATTTATTTTGTGGGGGAAAGAACAAAGAATATAATTTAAACAAATTTATATCTATATTATATATTTGAAAACATAAGCAGTCACCTATCCCTCGTCGCTATATAAAAACAGCTTCCCAACCTAATGTTCCCCACTCTTTGCTTTTCCTCCCTCCCCTTATTCCTTGCAATGGTTACATCTCTTTCTCCAACCCCCACCCCCCCCCCCATAACTATCCTTTCTTCTCCCTTACAATCAACGGCCAAGCAACTATCTCAATGAAGTTTTCAGATGGATTGAGCCTTGAAATTCGACTTTCTTTCTTGAATAGTTGAAACATCATATTGGTAAACTTCATCCTGTTATTTTTCTATTTGAATAAATTTTCATATGAATTTGCCTTGTTCATATGAATAGCTGATTTTGTTTCTTTTCTTTCTTTTTTTGATTTATGGATCACCTATGCAGCAAACTACTCATTTTCAGATGAACTCGTCGATGATTCCAGGTAATCACTTTAATTCAAATGGTGGCATAAACTCACTAGCTTTTCTCTAGGGTGGCTTCACTAGCACTCCATCCTATCTGTGACCTAAACAACCTCTAAATTTGAAATAAATTAGCTCATTGGAATCATGTAGTGATGGAGAGCAACTTTTTCTTCTGTAGTATCATGAGTAAATGAATCTAGGTGTTAGGGGGACGGTGAATCAGTAGACTTTCAAAATTCTTTCTGTTTTGCCTTCTTTAACCTAATTCACTTGTTATGGTAGGAATAACACAAGCAAGTCAACCAAGCAATCGCAAACACAAGATATACGTGGTTCAACTCCACAATGCATGCAACCTACGTCCATGGCTGATTTGGATTCACTGTCCTTACCAACGGAATTACTATAATCACGGTACAACCCTTCACTAGGGTAATACAAGGCCTCATTGACCAATCACTAAGTTGTCTCCCCTTCACTACGTTTGACGAACTTATTAAAAGTCTCACCAACAAATCACTAAGTTATCTCCCCTTCACTAGGTTTGACGAACTTATTACAAAAGTCTCAACAACCCAAACAAAATCGAATCAACCGAATAAAACTCACGCAAGAGTGATGCTCTCTCTTCCTTAGAAAATAAACAATATAGAATAAGATATAAAAGAAGAGTCTACCACTCTATCACGAACATAGTAAGAACCTTGTTGTCGCTTCAAGAACACGAAGAAACTCAAGCACAAGTACCAACGCAGCCACCACACGAAACAGCACCACAAACACCAATCGCGAATCACCACCACCGATCACCATAATTCAAGCTCTGATGCTCAACATCACCTCGTGGCTACAGTATAAAACACTTACAAGTGCTTCCCCAATCACACACACACACAACCCTAGAAACCTTTTTAGCTCGCTATCTCATTCTTTGCATAGTCTTGGCCTTTCATTCCTTTAATAAAACTCTAATCTCATCCATCCACGCATTCAGGCTCAACAATAACTCTTAAGACCCCTTTCTAATCTTGGTCATTCGTTTATTTAAATGAAACTTCAACCTCGGTGCTTTCCACCTTTAGCTCACACCAAGATAGGCTACACCATGTTACATGGAATGATTCTATAAAAGCAACTTGCAACAATTTGGGACATGTGGCACCCTCTTATTGGCTCAAATTAGATTTCCTAAATTGAATAGCAAAGTATCATGGGGGACTTAATTGGTTTATACATTCTCCAATCATTGCAAACATCACCACTAATTTGAATCTCATAGATTTGATAATACAATTTGATCCATCTTGATCAAACAAAGTCAAAATTAGATCCTCCAACAACAGTTGAATGATTTTGACTTAGATTCCATCTTTGAACTTATGGCCTACATTGAGCATAGGTTGCATACCACATCACCTAGTTAGATTAAACTTGGACTCACATGCCCCACTCACCATGTGCCATGTGTTCATTCATGCCATATCTCCAAAATTGAGTCAACTAGTGCATACGTGGACGGCTATGCCACTAAAACCAAGTTAACAATGGTCAAATATTATTTACATGGTTTGGAACATCAACTAACACACATCACACAAGTGGCACACAACCAACCATAGTGTCATGTCATTGACGTGAGCCCTAGAGTACAGAACCTATAGATGGCTGATGATCAAAGTTAAATGTATCAAAATTTTTGGACTTCGACTATCTCGAAGATCTCGACCTCCTATATAACTTCTTCAACTAGCGTTAATTCTGCCTCATGTGTTTTGACCTTTACAAGATTTGATCGCACACTAAGACTACATCACAACAAAGTTGACCTCACCGTAATTAGACTTCAGTAGCTCAGGTTATCTCGAAAACAAATTCACTAGGCCTCTCTACTCACTCTGCCATCATATGTAGAGAGTGTTACCGTGTGTTATGAATATAATTATTAAATTTGTGAACACCGATATATCCTAGATATCAGTGTGTATGAATCCAACAATGACAACTCTATTGCACTTCCAATGGATTCAATAGATTTCCTCGTTTCAATGAGTTCTAAATGACATTTTTCAAAATTTATACATCATGTAATACGATTTTTAGGGGCATGGAGTTTGCTTCATGATGGTGTTACCTTGCATAGGACTGGTACTCCAGCCGCCCAAATGCTACTGAAGCACAAACTACATGAAAGACACGTGCAATGCAGGTGCTTGTCCTACAGTACTTAAATTAAAGACTTGGGTTCAACTCCCTAAAAATGGAAGGTTGTGAATGGACCAAAAATGTATGAAATAAATGTCATGTCATCTTTCTTATTTTAGAAAATACTACAAGATGCTAGATATAGGCTTAATAGAGAAAACAATCGAACTTTCACCATTTTTTTATTTAAAATCCCAAACTTTTAGTTTTCTAACTTTAACTTGAACTTATATTAATGAAGTAATTATAATCCCTATCCTAATTTCCATCTAGTTTATGTTATTTTCCTTATATTAACTGCTCATGCGGATAAGAAAGTCTACGTAAGCCCCTACTAAATATGGAAGAGGGCCAAGGAGATAAGGGTTCAATTATCGAGAACAAATTTAGAAGTATTAGAGTTAGAAATACATTAATTTTTACCATTTAACGTTTTCCCATGATTTCTTTTTTCCTTTTTTCTTTTTTCATGTAAGAATCTATCCTAATAAAGTGGATGAAAATAGATTAAAGTTATGATAAAGATTGAAATTACTTCACTAATATAAGTTCATGTTACAAATTAGAAAATAAAAAGTCAAGATTTAAAATAAAATACAGAATTAATTTTACCATTAAGCCTATATAATAATAAACATTTCATTTCAATCTATTCATTCAAAATGCTTTCTTTGGTTCATTCTAGGGAATAACCATTCAAAGCCTAATTAAGAATTTTCATGCCGCTTGTGACGCATTGGAGTAAGTAACTTATTAGCTATGCTATTTTCATGGAATAACTATTCTACTCCCACCTCACTCCATCCATCGAGGCAAATCACTGTCATCTCGCAAAAGCTCCATTGAAAGATTGATAGGTCGGATAAAGTTCACACACACAATTTACACAAGAATTATTTATGAAAGCTATATATTACAAAAGCAAGCTCTGCCCTGAACAACCGAAGACTTCCTCTTAATCTTCCGCAAAGTACTTTTCCTCAGCATCATGGTTCACCTCCCTCAGCCAGTGATCATCCAAGGTCTCATCTTCATCTATTTTGGAATAGTCTAGGTGGTCATGATCTTCCCCTGACAGAAACTTGTGCTGCATGATTTGGGTGAATTGGTCCATCCGATCTTGCATTTCTGCTGCAGATATAGCTGTTACCTCAGCCGACGCCAGAGTTGAGGTGGATCGAGCACTATCTGACACGCTGGGATGATCAGCAGGTAGGACCTTAAAGAAGATGCGAAGGATGAGATATAAAAACATCACGAGCATTTGGCAGCTTATGACTCAAAAATAAAAACACAGGATATAAAATTGTGCGCAAGCGAAGGAGAGATCAATTCAGTTACTTACTGACCTATCCACTGAATCCAGCCTTTTACACCAACCGAATAATATAACATACATAAAAACATAATTCAATATATATATATATATATATATATATATATATATATATATATATATATATATATATTATATATTCTAACTATGCGTATTACATATAATGCATAACTGAAATTAGGTATATTACATATTTTTTGAGTCGATAAGTTACTGACTCAAAAAATTTACCAACTACGCATATGTGAAGGAGAGAGATCAATCTAGATGATACTTAGGACGCTGTCCCACAGCAAAATTGGACATGAAGGTTCACTTGAATTTGTGCACAAGCATGGCCCAACTACACAGGCATAACCCAAACTCTTGGACCCTTCAAATTACATAAGGCCAAAATAGTTAGGCTCCGAATAAGGGAGACCTAGCCTGCCCTCAAATTAGCCACCAGGTAAATCAATAGCTTTTATAAGGCTGCAACTACACAGGCATATTACTATACATAAGCACTAGAGTGTTCATGCACGAAGGTTAGGCCTTTTTGGAGTTGAATGTAGAGTTAGCTTAGGTGTTCTTCCTATGTGAAAAACTAGGCTCTTCCATGTGATTTTTCCCTTTCCCACAATATGAATTCAACCAAAACGAAAAAAAAAAAAAAAAGGTTTGTGAGCGCAGCTAAAGAAACTCAAGTAACAAGATTGTCATATTTTTACAGTGGACAACAAACGCACAGGATCATCTGAATGGCACAGACAATCTTCTATAGATATATATAAAAGAGTTTTATATCATCAATGGGTTCTGCTAATTTATCACTTCGGAAAAGCTTTATATAGATCTTTTTTTAATCGGAAAAGAGGAATATTATTAAATACTGCAGCCTCATTAAATGAAATCTGACACATCCCTAGAGGACCGGCATGCCCGAGCCTAAGCCTTGTTAAAAAACCTTTGTAGGAAAAACCAAGAAGGGAAGGGAAAAAAGAGTGCAAAGGAAATGGATATGCAGCAACAAATGTCCGAAAACCAAGCAAGAACAGAGGTCATGACCAGAAGTATAAAGTGAGTCACAGTAGAATCTGCAAGACTAATTTGGCAGAAGGTTCAGCAAGTGATAAATATGAAAAGCACATCAAATCCACACTGCCCAAGGCTTTCAATCACCTCTTTGTTATTATTATTGCATGAAATTCCAAGCTTCTTGCCTAGATCCCATGTATCCTTTTTATTTAGAATAAGAAGATCACTGTTCTCAATGAGTTTACAAGGGATAAAATAGTCAATGCCAGAGAAATTCAAGTTTTAGCTACAACTTGTGGTGCTAAGACTCTCAAAGCCTATCTGCAAGATGTCTCTTACTCTCTTCTTTTTCTGTTTTGACAAAGCTCAGAACCTGGGGATAAATGGTTCCCCCTCATTCTGGCATTTCTACCAGTGTTTCTACCAGCTCCATGCATGCCCAACCATCGCATACCCACGAAGCACTTACATTTATATCAAATGGTCAATCAAATTTTCATTTCACCTTAAAATTTGCTTCAGTTTCTTCTATGTGTTTGTTTGCATAAATGAAAGCACACAGCTAGCATAGGAGTGGCTTTGGCTGGTTTCAAAGATCTATCCCCATTCCTATGGCCATTCCTTTAATACTTCTGGCTCCTGGGAGTCTCCCTGTAGGGTAGTTCGCCAAGTGTGACCAGTTTTCCTGAAATACAGCGTTTATGGCAGGCTAAACACCGTATATACAAACTTTCCCCTAAAGGATCTAAGGGAATAAGCCAGAGGGAAACATAGCAACAAGAAGGTGAAAAAGAAGAAATTATTACAGGCCTAAAATTTAGCCAGCCATAAACATCCTTCTATTAATACCTTTTGAGGGGGGAAAAACAAAGTTATATAAACAATTATTAACTATCCATAGAAGTAATATTCCTTGACAAGAAAATCGATGGACCCAACATCACCCCCACCCTAACAAATGCATATAGCTTCTTCTGGATAAACAAGACGCTTCACAATAGAAGACAGGGTGGTACAAATTCGACCACATGAGATCGTTCTCAAACAAAGTGTAGAAAAAAGAAAAAAGAAAAGACATAATACATAATAAAAAAGAGCCAAAGTGAGCATACTTTCAATCCCAGATTAAATCAGAAAAAGGCAGAACCAATAATCTTCTAACACCACTGTTCAAGAAAACGATCCATAGACACGGTTTCCTTCCTCTCCAACAAGATACAACATAAAATGGCAAACCGTAATCCAAAACCATTTTCCTTTCATTTGCCACCCAAAGTACACAAAGAACCTGCTAGAAGGACAGAAACTGCATGAGGACAAACCCAAAGCACACCACTTAGAGTAATGACAACACCAGAGTTGTCAAGGTGCCAAGGCGAGCTACAGCCATTGCCTAGGCAATAAGGCAGATGCCTAAGCACCCACAAGACGCCCAAAGCGCTTCAATATATGTGTTTATGTGTGTGTGTATATATTATGTCCTTCAAATTATGCATGTTTCCATTAAAAAGAGATTCCTGAGGCTAGTATTTTGCTTCCTTTTGCACAGAAAGTAAAATTTGTATAGGTTCACTAATTATTGAAAACCAAAATTTTGATTTAAATTTTTTTGGAGTGTAATGAAAATTTGATATTAAATTTATATTTTAAATTTTAATTAGGGTCTAATTTGATTTAAATTTTAAAGTCAAGTGAGAACAGACAGTATTTAGGAAAAACAGAAAAATAATAAAATGGGCAACTGTCCAATGCTACCTCAATGGCTAAAAGAAAAACCCAAGAGAAAAGATATAATAAAAGAAATAAGATAGACAACTGTCCTGCACTTTCTCTACTTTAAAAAAAAAACAAGAAGAAAGAAACAGCTGTCCAATATATGTAAAAAATAAAAGAGAAAAGATAAAAATAAATTCGATACCTCCTTTCCTATACGTCTTTACCAATCCGTTTCTCTTGTTCATCTTCCCCAACCTATCTTTCTCTTTGGCACGCCAGACGGCAGCGATGAAGCAGCTTTGGCGACGACAAAATTGGAGATTTGACCAAAACAAAAACAAGATTCACACTAACAGGTAAGCCTTTTTCTTAGATTGTTGAGTAGTCTTCTTCTTCTCATTCTTCATCTTCTGCTGATTTTCTTTTCGAAAAAGAAAACTTTAATCCTTCAATCTGTTCAAGGAATGAGGGAAAGAAAGAAAATCTAGGGCTTCCTTGGGTTTTTTTAAAGAAAAATGGACCAAGGCGCTGGATCAGCAAGGCAAGTGGTCAAACAACGCCTTGATAACTATGGACAACACAGACTCCTAGTCAAAAGTGAAGAATCAAGTACAGCACAGGTTCAGCACTAGACATGACACATACAAGGAGAAATGCCCGTAAAGGCATCCAAGCTTAACACGTACTGCCAGTGTTCCGCGCTTAAGCACTAACAAGCAGCAAAAAAGCGTTCTAGCTATTTTTGAACTCTGAAATTAAGGGCATGCCATGGCAGTTTTGGCACAAATGTACTTTCAGAATGAAGCATCACCTATAATGCTAATTCTTTGACCAGTTGGGAAATCATCTTTAGTGCATGATAAATTAGAGGTGACTTTCACACCCAATTTCCTCCTTAAAGCAATTTTGAATTCACAACCACTTCCCACTCTAAGGATGCCAATAACCAATAAATGTATTCAGAGTGAATAACTTAAAAAAAACTCCACGTGCAGGAAAAATATGATTAAATTACTTCCGAAGAATTAGCATAAAATTCAAAACATATTGATGTTGTTAGAAGATGGATCATACAGGAATTTGATCCAAAATTTGGCTAAAAGCCTACGCACAAACCAAGCCCCAGCCCGAGCATAGAACTTTGGCCAGCCAGTCAGAGCTTAGTGGACCCTTGTGTATCATGTTAATTGGGTCAGATGAATAATTATGAATCCTATGAGTATTTGAGTAGGCAAAACAGTGATAACCATTGGTGCTGAGTCTTACGCATCTTGAGCTCTCGAGTTCCAAAGAATTAGCATAAAATTCAAAACATATTGATGTTGTTAGAAGATGGATCATACAGGAATTTGATCCAAAATTTAGCTAAAAGCCTAAGCACAAACCAAGCCCCAGCCTGAGCATAGAACTTTGGGCAGCCAGTCAGAGCTTAGTGGACCCTTGTGTATCATGTTAATTTGGTCAGATGAATAATTATGAATCCTATGAGTATTTGAGTAGGCAAAACAGTGATAACCATTGGTGCTGAGTCTTACGCATCTTGAGCTCTCGAGTTAGAAATCAGAATAGAGTCTTTCAATTCAAATTCCAAACATATTGTCATGGAATGCAAAGTTGAATTTTTGTAACTTGAGGTCTTTAGCCTTCTTTCGCTGTTACTTAAATCTGTTGGCTGCCCTCTTGGTGCAGGGGAAAGTGCAAGCAGCAGCAAATAATAGCGAAATAGGGGAGAAATAGAATGATATTGAAGTAGGAACAAGAATAAATGAGTTTTTAGGGTTTTGTACCCAAGAGAGAACTCCAATACTAATGTGTTTCTTAATAATTATGGGAAAACTGACTTACAATAGCCTCCTAGGGAGGTTTATATAATAAGTTAAAGCAAACCCTAAAATCTAATCTCTTCATCTCTCTCATAAAAGCTTTAAATCTAATCCTCTATTAGTTAAAAAGTAATATTGAAGACGATTTAATAAACTATGAAGCTCTGATTCTTAGATGGCATAAGTCTGAGTCAATTTTAGATCTTATTGCTGATTTCTTGTATCAATTCTCCCCAACTTGGAAGAAGAGCTCATCCTCGAGTTTGAGTTATATTTTCCACAGTCAATCATGATTCCAAGTAGAGCTTTCCATCACTTCTTTCGATAAGGTTTATCATGGTAGAGATGCAGGAAGAAAATCTCTAAGCATCCTCATCTCAGTAATCTTTGTCTAGCTTTGTAAAGAATTTGCTTTTGGTAGATGTTTAGCAAACGAAACCTCAAATCTCCAAGCACTACCTCTTAACTGTTGGATCAACATTAAATTCGCTTCTTTCTACCATTTTTGCTCTAATTCATGTGCTAGAAAAAGCTGTCCAGATCTGATCATGCATATAATCCTTCACATAAGACGAATCATTTATTTCCCTATCAAGTTCAAGCAAGTCTCTTTCCCAAAAATCCTCTCTGTGGTTGAAAGTTTAATACCATCGAAATTACCTCTTTTCAAACTTTTACCGAACAACTTGAAGGCGTTCCAAACATAAATAGGCTGGTTATCACTGAAAATATAGAATCTTTCACGTAACAATTGACGCATACACTCTTTTTCTATGCGTTCTCGACTACAAAGCGACAAACTTATTCTCACTCTTTTATCTTCGTCGAGATAGACATCATAAACTAGGGAAGAATTTCAATCTATGTAACTATCTTCTTCATTGGGATAGACATCATAGATTGGTGGGGAATTCGAATCTACCGAGCTATCTTTTTCTAGTATGCCAGAAGGGTAGTGGTTGCCTTCCAAGATCTCCATAATAGCTTCCACATGTTCCCATCGTAGTATCGCTTGGACAACTTGTGACAAATCTTCAATCATATGCTTCAACTCTATCAGTTCTGCTTGCTACCCTTTTCACCCACTACTTCCTCTACCACGAGTAGCCATGAAAACAGATTGGTTAAAATTAAAAGATCCGATTTCTATTGGTGAACAGTGTTCATCGTGAACAGTGTTTCTGGACGAACAGGGATTGTGCATGAATAGTGTTTTCTGGCAGAATAAGCAAGGAATCAAAAGGCTTTAATACCAATTGATGCAGGGGAAAGCGCGAGCAGCAGCAAATCATAGGGAAATAGGGAAGAAACAAAATGATATTGAAGTAGGAACAAGAATAAATGAGTTTCTAGGGTTTTATACCCAAAAGAGAACTCCAATACCATTGTATTTCTGAATAATTATGGGAAAATTGAATTACACTAGCCTTAGGGAGGTTTATATAATAAGTTAAAGCAAACCCTAAAATCCTATCCCTTGATCTCTCATAAAAGCTTTAAATCGCAGCCCTTTATTATTTTAGAAATGGGCACATGCTAGTCATGTGACTATTTAAGACATAATTTAATAAACTATCAAGCCCTGATTCCTAGATGGCTCAAGTGCAACACAGTTTTAGGTCTCATTGCTGATTTCCTGCATCATCTCTCTTTAGCAACTCAGCAATTTTATCAATACTCTCTATTGAGATATAAATTGTGAGAAGCAAGCAACGGCTGTGAGATGCAGCAAGTGAACCAATGTGGGCAAGCTTTGGCTGAGCCTAGGTGAGAGTCTTCGGCTGACAAAAATAGTGGGACTCAAGTTTGCAATCTCTCTCTTTTTATTTTCAATAATATCACCATAATCAACACCACCCTCATCCCTATCACTAACACTCCTACAATTTCTCCATATACAAGTAGTCAAATCTGCCCAACATTCTCAGCTTGATTTGATCCTGGCTTGCTTGCCATCCAGATTGGCACCAATATAACCATTATATACTAGCCTTTCATGCAAGCAGATGCTATACGCCAAAGGGACTACTATAATGCCAGGTTTGACGGGCTGAATTAAATATCATTGGACCGGAAAGAGAAATCTGGTTCAGGCTTTATATTCTGTTGGAAGCATATATCACTATCTTAGGATAGGAGTCCTGATAAGAATGTCAGGTGTGAAGGCTGGTTTTAGGAAGATCTTTTACAATCTTATCCCTGGAGCACCCTTCACACGCACGGAAAAAGGGCTCCCTCTTCATCTACTCTTCTTTTCCTTTTCCTCTTTTTCTCTATTCCTCTTCTTCCTCTCTTCTTTTCTTCTTTTCTTCCGTCCTCCTCCAGATCATCAACAGTAGATCTTCATTTGTCTTTCTTTTCATCATTCTTCATTTTATTTGATCTACTCAAAACACTAGTAAATCTGTGCTAAAAACCCTGTTACTTCTGGATTTTTTTCCCCACTGGATCTTCATACGTAGTTTTAGATCTACTAGGCTTTTCTTTTTAATCTTTCACTTGCGACACAAATCTACTTAATTTCTTTTAGTATATTTGCTCAAAATTTTCACTTTAATTCCATCAAACCAGGTCCTTTTATTATTATTGTTTCTTTCAAGCAGATTATTGAAGAACAAATTTTGTTCCATATTTTATTTATTATTTGTCTCTATGCTTTTAACGGTGCTCTAAAAAGGTGCCTAGGCAGACCTATTGCCTAATGCCCAGCGGAGCCTAGGCAGGTTTTCTGTATATTTAAAAATAAATAAATAAAGAACTAGTAGTTCTATACAACTATTTAGATAAATTCATAAAATATTATTCAAGTAACATAATAAAACACAACAAAGTTACATAAATGAAATCCTCCACGCAACAATAGATCTAGGATTGTAGTTCTGCTCTTCGTTTTTTTAAATAATGGCCATATGTTATTGTTATACAAATAAAAAAATTAAGTATGACTAGGTCACTGCCTAGGGGAGTGCTTTCCTCTTAGGCGAGGCACCTCGTGGCCACTTTCTAGAACACTAGCTTTTAAATCCAAGCAAATGTTTTCTAATCCTATCAACAGGGGCACCAAACACCGGATAGGATTCTCAAATACAATCTTACTGCTTATCCCATCATTCTCAAACATTGGACATTGTTGGCATCAGTTTTCGTCCCCTCGAGGGGAAATCGACCCTATAATGACATTTGTACATGTTTGAGCTCTTGTTGACCCAGTCAACGAATGGTAATTATATTTTTCAAGCCTATGGCTAAACCCCTAAGGGAATATGTTACCTTTTGGGACCTATGGACCCATATTTCCGAGCCCATGGCTAAATCAATACGAGGATATTGTCTTTGAGCTCTCATTGACCAAGTCAACGAAGGGTAATCGTGTTTTCGAGCCTATAACTCAATTCCTAAGGGAATTTCTTATCTTTTGGGTCCATAAGCCCACCTTTCTAAGACTATGGCTCATTTCCTAAGGGATAGTCCCTTATTCAGCCCATCCACCTGAGCCTGTGGCTCTATTCCTTAAAGGAATACTCCTTGTGCTCATCACTCATTAAGCCTTTCACCCACGTTTTCCTCATCATGGAGGAAAGGCTTCCAGCCGGGGAGCCTTTGGCTCCACCACATGCCCAAATGGACACATGGCTCCCTTCTAGGAATTCCCCTATCATTGGGAATATTTTGGGCCTAAAGGATGCGGCGCCACAAAACCCTAGGGTTTTGCGAAGGAGAGAACACTTTTGCAGCCGCTATAGAAAGACAAAACAACCAAAGCTACTCCATTCCCTTCTCCCCTCAGCTTCATCAAATCACCAAAAATGGCAAGGTGAGCACCACACTAGTGATTTTCGAGGCTCTATGAGCCAAAAAGAACTGCATGGGCCTAATTCTCCTATGAAGATATATAGAAAAACCTATGCATCCGGCCTTCCCCCCTCTTACAAGCCAAAGGGCTCCTTCCCTTTTCCTTCTCATTCTTCTCCTTCCAGTTTCTAGACCTACAATTCATATTATTTATTAGTTCTTCAAATTTGTTTTCATATTCTAGTTTTCCCCTCTACTAGCCTAAACATGATATCTTAATCGAAAGTGGTCCATGACCAAGGCATTGGATGTAAATAATCATCATTCTTTCAAATGATGTGAACAATGAATCCCTCAACTCAAATTAAAGATGAGTTTGCAACTCACATTTTTCCGCAAACAAAATTAGGGACGCCCAATGGAACATTATTTACCTTCCATCTTCGATCCTGTGGAGTTCCTCCGGGGCCATTCTCTGGAGTTTCACCCAATTCGAACCATTGGTTCAGTGGAGAAACTCACCTGACTCTATCCTTCTGTTTGGGTTAGAGAATATTTCTATAATTCGAACCATTGATTCACCCCCAGACTTAAAGTCCTCATGGACCTTCTTCTGATTCGAACCAACTATTTGAATTAGAGAAAGTCCACCTGCTTGAATCAGGGAAAATCCACCTGATTCCATCCACTTGTTCGAATTGGGGAAGAACCCATCTGATTCGAAACACCTATCCGGATCGGAGAAAGTTCACCTAATTTGAACCACCTTGATTTTTTTTTTGCGGGAAAATGTGAGTTGCAAAATCATCTATTATTCGAGTTGGAGGTTTATTGTTCACATCGTCCTAAAGTATGATGATTATTTACGTTCAATGCCTTAGACATGGACCACCTTCGATTAAGATCTCAAATTAAGGCCAGTAGAGAAGAAAACCAGAATATGAGGAACAAATCCAACGAACAAATGAAAAATATGGACCATTTAAAAACTAGAAGGAGAAGATTGAGAAAGAAAAGAGGAAGGAGGCCTTGGCTCAGAAGAGGAGGAAAAGCCGGACCCATAAGTTTTTCTACATATCTTCGTATGAGAATTAGACCCATGTGATACTTTTAGGCTCACCTTGCCATTTCTAGTGATTTGGTGAAGCTGAAGGAAGAAGGGAATGGAGTAGCTCTAGTCTTTCTCTCTTGCTGAAGCAGCCGCAAAAGTGTTCTCCCTCCCAAAACCCTAGGGTTTTGTTTATATAAGGAGGAGATAGGGAGGATGCTGCCACATCCTTCTTGGGTCTTGGGCCTTAGGCCTTGGGTCTAAAATACTCCCCAATGTTAAGGAATCCCTAGAAGGAAGCAAAGTGTCCATTAGGGCATGTGGTGGAGCCAGAGGTTCCTTGGCTAGCAGCCTTTCCTCCACGAGAAGGAAAACATGGGTAGAAAGCTTAAAGGGCCACGGGCCCAAGAAGGAGTATCCTTTAAGTAATAAAGCCATGGGCTCATGTGGATGGGCCAAATAAGGAACTATCCCTTAGGAAATGAGCCATAAACTCAGAAAGGTGAACTTATGGATGCAAAAGATAAGACATCCTCTTACGGAATGAGCCATAGGCTCGAACAAATGATTACCCTTTGTTGACTTTGTCAACAAGAGCCAGAAAGTGGTATCCCCTTAAAGATTGAGCCATAAGCTCAGAAACA
The DNA here is from genome assembly GCA_034195605.1 of Santalum album. Lineage (NCBI taxonomy): Eukaryota > Viridiplantae > Streptophyta > Magnoliopsida > Santalales > Santalaceae > Santalum > Santalum album. Next base: position 72,821 of record JAXCHL010000034.1, read on the forward strand.
TAGGTCCATAGGCACCAAAAGCTAACATATCCCCTTAAAGATTGATCCATAGGCTCGAAAATATGATTACCCTTTGTTGACTTAGTAAACGAGATCCCAAAGATGATATCCCTTAGGGATTGATCCATAAGCTTGGAAAGATGGGTCCATAGGTGCCAAAAGGTAACATATCCCCTTAAGGATTGAGAAATAGGCTCGAAAATATAATAACCCTTCTTTGACTAGGTCAACGAGAGCCCAAACATGTACAAATATGATTGTAGGGTTGATGTCCCTTGAGGAGACAAAAAGCGACTCCAACAGACATAATATGGGTTTTATCCAGTCGAATAACTATCTTATCTATATCTAGCTGGATTTTCTATCCTTTCCCATCCTACCCGACCAATCAAACAGGGCAAAAAGATTTAGGTGAAAGGATTGAGACTAAATTAACTCTCAAGTCACCAATTTCACTTTGGAACAAAGAAACACACACATTAGATTTATAATGCTTTAGTTTTAACATAACAAAATAAAACAGTCATTTGAAAGAAGCAAATGGGACATAGGTATCATATTGCAGCCCCTCCTGCCCTAAACCCTTCCCATAGATGATTATCCACATGTTTAGTAGACAATTTTGCTCAAAGCCTCATTACTCATAAAAAATCCCCTTGCCGCAAGCTTCTTGAAGAGGGAAAATAATCCATTAGGAATTTAGAACTTAGCCAAAGATATGCATTTAAATATACATTCCTTCCACTTCTGCCCAAAGCCCATCTTACCAAAGATTGCTGGCAAAAAAATCCCAGAAAACATTGAAGTCGACCTTCTGCATATCAAGCTTCCAAATTAGTCTACCCTGCCTTTCTTTAACTGGAAATCAACAACTTCATCGGTCACAAGGACAGCATCAAGAATCTATGTATTTCCCATAGAAGCATTCTGGTAATCTCCGTAACTTTGCTTCAACTGTGACAATACCTTAGATGCCAATTTATAGATACATCCAACCAGTCTGTAATCAGTGACATTGCCGGTCTCTCTCTTCTTGGGTATGAGGACTAAAAAGGTGGCATTCAAACTGAGCATGAGGTCACCATTGTCATGAAAATCAGCAAATGCATTCAGGATGTCCTCTCTCGCTACATCCGAATTGGCCTGAAGAAGCACCATGCTAAAACCATCAGAACCCGGAGATCTGTCACCAGTTGTTTACCACAGTAGTCCTTTAGGGCATGACCAATATCCTATTCGTTAAACAGGCATTTGATTTCATAAGATGAATCTGAATCCAATTATTGACAGATTTGAAAAGAGGATAGCTAGTTGGAAAAGGAACTATCTTTAAAAGGGGGAAAGATGACTCTAATACGAACTAACTTCGCTAACCTACCGCTCTACTACTTCATTCCTCTCTTCCCCATCCTAGCTACTGTGGCTCAAAGGTTGGAGAACACTCAGAAGAGGTTTCTTTGACAAAACACGGGAAACCAATTAAAGTTCCATCCTGTGAGATAAAACGCGGTGAAGTTACTTCTGGAAAGAGGTGCTCTAGGCATAAAGTTTCTTACCCACTTCAACTTTAGTCTTCTTGGGAAGTAGCTGTGAAGGGTTATGATAGAAAAAGGTCCATCTTCATAAGTTAGACCCCGTGAAGATTTTGGGGAGTTTCTTGACTTGAAAGACTACTTCTTTTGCCCTCTGTTCTCTCCTTCATTTCCAGAGTGAAGGGCATGACCAATTTGGATGGAACACCAACGCAGGAATCCTTACTGAACGGGGGTATGGAAAGAAATCAGAAAAGAGCATAGGTGCTTGTTGAATCAAATCAAGTGGAAGCTGGACAATAAAAGATCTATCCTGTTTTGGAAGAATAACTGGAGCGAGGAATCCCCATTAATGCCAGTGATTTCCTCTTTCATTCGAGATAGCAGCTAAGAGAAGACCACAGCGGATTCTCCATTGCTACATGTTTTGTTTGTCAGAAGGAAACAGGGCTGGGTGCTGAATATTTTTTATAAGCTTTTTGATTGCATTTGCAGGGTCTCCCTGAGAACAGGGAGGATGAGAAAGCTGTCTGGAAAATTCTATGTGTAGGCAGTGCAGTGTGAATCCTACTACAATATTCTGATTGTGAAGCTAGGAGTGGGACAAGCTATGATCCAGCCGTGAAAACTGATTTTGAAGGAGGGGCCACCCACCAAAATGCCTATTTTCCCCATGGAACGCAGCTAGGGCAAAACTTCTTACATTTTACAATCTTCAAAACCATGGACAATTTATACTTATCCTTAGTGAAACCTAAGTTCAACTAAGTTTTCAGGTGTGATTTCTCTTGTTACACATCAGGCCTTCATAGTTTATCAGGCGATTCAAGCCACTTATAATAAATAATTGACTTCACAAACTTTTGTTACAAAATGAATAACTACAGTAATAGACTAAATCCAAAAGGAGGAAGCAATCGGTCCACAAAATGACTTAACAGTATAATTGAACATGTAAAAACAAATCAAATCCATAGATATTAAGGGAAGATGTTCAAACTCGGATAGACAAAGAAAACGGAAAAGACCCAGAATTACCTCAGAAGATTGCGCAGCCCCACTTCCCTCAACCTCGTCCTCCTCCTCCTCCTCTTCTTCTTCTTCCTCCCATTCTCCCTCACTATTACCAACCCAGTCCCTCTCGGCCACACCCAACCTTTGCTGTTCACCTCTAATTTTGGCAACCAGCAAGGCCTCCTCTGCCCTTCGCAGCAATGTCTCGGACCATCGCTCCCCTGGACGGGCCATGCTTCGGCCTGTTGGGTCCTGAAACTTCCCGACATACTCATGGTGCAAGTATGGTTCTCTCTCCCTCATTGCATCCTCTGAGAAGTATATCCCTTCACATATTAGCTTGTCCATAAAAGCCCGCCGTCGATTCTTGACCATCACCAACTTGGACCGCAATTCCTTGGACGTAGGACTCTTCCGCCTCCGAATGTGGGTAATATGCCAGTTGACCTCATAATCGTCTTTCAATGCTTCAAATTCTTGAAGCTCCTCAAATGTCAATTGTGAGCCATATCGCTCTATCAAGAGAAAAAAAGGGAGTCAATTGCCTTAAAAGATAAACAAGTTTCCTTGTATTTGTTCGGTTGTTTAGAAAAATTGGGAGAGTTCTATAATATTTATTCCTCCGCTTTTAGGTCCAATTCAACAAATGTGAGCCATATTATAGTGATAGAGCATCCCTCCATAAGGAATCCGAGACTGTGGTGTGCCTTAAAAGTCTTTACCAGCTAAGCTAACTAGCGCACAGAATAATTCCTCATTTTTAATACAAATGACCAGGCCAACCTTGATCATTGCTTTCTTGAATATGAAAGAACTAATCCAATGAATTAGTTTTCTGGTTGATAAAGAAAGATCCCTCTCTTGATAAAATCTTCTTCGTTCATCAAAAAATAATAATTATCCTTTTTTCTGGTAAAAGAAAAATCATTATCCTTGATTACTGAAAGATCCAAAAAAAATAAATTAAATAAAATTACTCTGCTCAGCTCAGACACAAAAAAAAAAAAACAAAAAACAAAAACAAAAAAAAAAAAACAAAACAAAACAAAACAAAAATACAAAAACAAAAGAAACGTCCTAAATCAGCCACATAAATGGAATCAACCTGAAGCAAACCAATCACAAGAACAAAGTACAAAATTGAACCCCACAGTAAATGTCCTAAATTCAGCCACAAAATTTGATTGATTCAAATCAACCACAAGCAAATCAATCGCAAAAACAAAGTAAACAGACAGAGAAATGAGATGCTAGGATTCTAGTGGGGATAGATGGGAAGGGGGATTAGGGCTTTACCCAAGAAGACGGGGACATCACGGGAGAGGAGGTCGAGAAGGATGGACTTGCGGTGGGAGGGATTGAGGGCGGATGATTGGAGAGCGCGAGGGAAGTAGAGATTCTCCAGAGAGGATAGCCTTTCCGATATACTCTCCATGGCCATGCTTCTTATCATCCCCTTCTTCATCTCTTCCACCATGTCCCCTGTACGTTCGTTTTTGTGTCTCGCGAACGGCTTCTGCGCTGCGAGTGCAATACGTCCAGAACATTTGTCCAACGATAATAATAATAATATCTTTAAAGTGGGATTCATTATATATATATATATACACTAATTGTATCGTACATTATATATACTGACTGTTGCGCTTGCTCAACGATTTTTTAATGGTTGCATAAAAATATTTGGGACGCTTATATATTTTAGTATTTACACTTTTAACTTTTCTCAAAGAATTTCCGGTATTAATGCTTTTTTTTTTTTGATAAAAATAGGACAATTATCAAACCGAATGTAATTGTAGCATTTGAACCCATTAGATGCATACCCATCACCAGGTGCTTTCCCCTCATCAAAAATCTGAGGAAGTAAACAAATCTTGATTTAAAAAAATAATGCAACAGTGGACAAAAAAGCCCACAAATTGTGTCTAATCTAGTAATATGATTAGTGTTAATATTAATGATTGGTGATATAAAATGAATTAGTGGCAAAATTGGAGCTTTTTCTTATTATACCCAAGTTTTACTTTCCAAATATACCCTACATTTTCAAAAGTTTCCCCGTCTACCCTACTTTTATAAAGTCATGGACGCCACCTGCATTTTCTCTTTCCTCCCCCTAACACGGCTTGTCTAATGTGTCAGGGCTTGAAAATATGAAAACGCGGGTGCGTCGGTGTTTTTAGTTTTTTTTTCTTGAATTTAACCGATTAATGTGGACATGTGTCGGCCCCCCACGTAAAATTGTAGGTGCTGCCCACGTTTCCTCTTTTCTCTTTTTTAAATTTTCCCCAATAAAGCAAGGAAACATGTCATCACCCCACTTAAAATCGCGAACGCCACCCATGTTTTCTCTCTCCTGCCCACCTATTGCGCGGCGACGCATGGCGGCGTGCGCAAACTAAAAACGCGAACGCCACCCACGAATCGAGTTTGTTGCTCTCGATTTCATTTGCTTTATTTCTTCCCACACCCCTTCAATTCACCGTGCCATTTCTTTGTGAAGAGACGAGAATCATTTTCTCATCCTTCTTCAAATCTCTGATGGATTCATCGATGGTTCCGATAATTTGCTACTTGGGAGGAGAAATCATTGGCAATTCACACTAGTCTCTTAGTTATGTGGGAGGCAACTCACGCATCATGTTTATTCAATCCAACTGTGTCACCCTCGAATCTTTGCTAGACCAAGTGTGCTTACTATTATCCCTTGAACGTAACCTATATAGAGCAAGTCTTGTATTTCAGTGCCCCGTCACTCTTGGGTCCAGAGTATCGCCGACATATTCTCTGTGCCATTTAATAAACGGTTGGGGAGCTGAGGATTATTCAACACAAATGGTTGATGAAGATGCTCTTGTGACTAGCAATCGCATACTAGCTGAGCCACACGATCATGCACATAGCCACTCGTATGCCAGGTTCAACTTGAATGCAGACGGTAGTGGGCACGATGATTTTGATGATCAATACTTTTCTCAATTGAATGAAGTTACGCATAATTCATATCCGGGCATCTCTTCACCACCACAAAATATTCGAAACATGTCATTTGACGATCCACCAGTTGAGGATGGCAATAAAGCTTCAAACAAGGCAGATATGCCCTCAAGATGTCTTGGTTCAAGGCTTTGCTACCCTAACACTAGTATAATGATTACTTATACGCTAAACGTTGGCTCAAGCCATTGGCACCTACGTTATGCACAGTGTTCCTCTATGCCGAGAGTATTATTTGTTTATTAAACAACAAATAGAAAGAAAAATATTAGTGGGGGATTGTATGAGTTATATTTTTTCTAATGGATTTCTTTATTGAATTGAAATTTATCTAGTAAAATCGTTGGCTTTTATTGTGGTGCTATGCATTGGCTTTTATTTTGGTGCCATGTGTTTTGCATTCCATTCATTTTATATTTTATTACTATTTATTAGGATTTTTAGTTTGAGGCGCCTTCATAGCCCTATATAAAGACTAACCTTCAGAAAGAAAAAAAAAACACACATCTCATTCCCTCTCTTCTTCTCCTTTTATTTGCTCTCTCTCACTCATAAGAGAAGTTTCCACGCTTTCTTGGTGTTCTTGAGTTTCTTGGGCATAGAGTGTGTGTGTAGTGAGTTCAATTCGATTCTTTATTGAGTAATCAAAGAACTGTTCAAACTTCCAGCCTTTGTATCCTGGGGTGACGCGTTGAAGATACTGTTACTTTAGTTTACCTGCAGTAGGCATGAATCATCTAAAAAGAGTGTGACCTAGTCCGCTCCTGGACTATCCAATTAATTTATCAGTTCTTCTATCTTATCTCTCAAGTACAGAATCTATACAAGGAGTGATCATTCATCAATTCTAACAAATCAAAAGATTGTTCATAGCAACGATTCCTAATTCCATCAAAGATTTAAATGTCAACTCCAACAGAAAGCAACGAAATGAAGAGTTTTCTTGAAGAGGTAAATAGGTTTGGAGACGGATGAGATAAATTTCTAGGTCACCTCAATATATTTACATACGAGAAAATAATAGGAGGACAATCTTATGTGAGCATAAGTGAGCACACGTTACCTGGGTCTCATTCCGGGAAACTAACTCATACAAATTGAAAAAGTGTGAAAAAAGAAAAGAAGGATCTTCCAATCTTCATAAAGTTTAAAGATGCACTAGGTCTTCAATTAAATGTCGAAATATCAATGAGATCTTGGCTATCATAACTTTTATATTTCAGATGATAGGTGTACAGCAGCAATAACTGAATAAAACTGACGGATCCTTCTACTTTTCCAACAATAGTCGAACAATAGTCGATCAAACAATAGTCGATCTCAATGAATTTTAAAATTTAAAATTTTTCATAATTAAATCATGGTTAAGGGTCAATTTGACTAAGTTTTTAGTCAAAAGCCCTTAGAAAATAGCTCTAAAAAATAAGTCATTTAGGCGTTCGAATGCTAAATATCTAAAGAGCTATTAGACATAATGTATGAAGTTGACTTTGAATTCTAGAAGATATTTTCAAAGAGAAATTTGATTAAGTTTGAAGTAGTGTTTTTCTTATCAAGGGGAAAGTGACTGAGTTTAAACTGCGTCAAGTTGAGTGAGTTCGTTTTTAAAGTGACATTCATATTTTCATTTAAAAGGACATTATTTTCAGCAAAATGATATTTCATTTTAGGGGCGAACCCACACAACCTTTTCAGTTTTACTAAAATAAAAATTAGCTTATAAAGGACAATGCTACAATGGGAGATGTGGGGAGGTAAATGAAAGATGTTATCTTTTTTTCTTAAATTGAGAGAAGAGTGTCATTTCTTTTTTTATAGATATCATGAATTTTATAATTCTTCAAAATGAAATGAGAAGTATTCTAATTTATTTTTCAACTAAATTATTCACTTCTATAAAAGAAAAGTAAAAGATTTGAGAAAGATAAATGCCGGAGTCGAACCTTGGCCGCATAAACTTGGATTCACTAATGAAAGTTTGGTTAATAAATTATAGAAAATAAAACTTCAGGTTTTACTTTAAAATAAAATAAAAGTATATACTATTTTATTTTATTTTCACCATGTATCTGACATATTGTCCATCATGTCACCATGCTTGAGCGGAATTTTTTATGCACATAGACAAGGACCAAGCAAAAATGGATCGTAGTGTAAGAAAAGTAATGGCGGGACCATAATTGCTTCAATATTGAAAGTTCGACTTAGAAATCGAAAAACAATAATAATAAATGAAATAAAATTTTAAGGTTTAAATCAAATAAAAGTAAAGATACATGGTTATTTTCATTATTAGACCTTTAATAGATTATTATTTTGATAATATCCCTCATTTAACATTAGATTTTTGTAGATATGTTTTTGAAATTAATATTTATTAACATCCCATAATCGCTAGGTAAATAAATCATTAGAAAAATCATTTTACTACAATTACAATTAATTTTATTGAGCTTCATTCAATTTTAAAAATATATTTAAATAACATCTCATATTAATAAATATAATACTTATTATTATTATTATTTCACTAAAATGCTTTTACTGAAGGGATCTACAAACTTATTTTTTATTTAGCCTTATTAACACCTAAGAGAATAAAAAAGACGATAAAGAATCTAAACTTAGTTGAATTATGTGCCACTTTTATATCTTTAGTGGTCAATTTGTACCACTTTAAATGTTAATGGCTAAATTATCTACGAATCACAATGTTAGTTGCCGAGTGTACAGGGCCTTTTTCTTTTTCTTTTTTCTTACAAAGTGACATCATTTTATTAAAAATTTTGAGTGGTTTTTTAATAAAATGGCACCACTTTTCAAATTGCAGAAACATAAAATGATTGAAAAGACTTTAACAATAATAATTGAATTTATATCCTAGCTTAGCGGACGGAAATAATAGCTCACAAGTCAATTCAATCACGAAGCCAGTTCTCCTCTAAAATCCCAAAAAACATAGCATTGTTTCCCTCGCCATAGTTTCCTCTGAAGTAATACACACTACTATACAGCAGGAAGCCCATTATCATCTCAATGCATCAATTACTGGCCACAAAGGTTTCATTTGCTGCATCTTTGAATAAACCTCTGTCCATAAATGGATGTTGGAGATACCCATCGGACAAGTCATCTGCAAGGTCGAAACTACAAAAAATTTATAAAAAAAAAAAAAACATTCTTTAAAAGGGTAGTTTGTCTTAGCACTAGATTTGTGTCATTGAATTCACTTACTCCACATAAGCGTCACAGGGTTACAGTGGATTCCGATTCACATCTTTGTACAGCAAATATCGTGACCGTGATTTACCCAACGCAGCATACCTGGAAATTAGCAGTACCATGTTGGGACAAAGATTAAAGAGAAACATGTATGCCCCAAATAACATCACCAGCTT
>JAXCHL010000035.1:0-38965 GCA_034195605.1 Santalum album
TTCTTCTCTTCAAAGACAACAAATCTCATAAGTTTCCGACATTTTTTTTCTTGGAAAGAAATTATATGTTGACTTAAGCCATAATCATGATTATTATAGTTTTTATGATTAATTTTATGTTGCATGACATGTTGATTATTCATGTACGTAGTATATAATTAATCATCTCAATTAGGTATGTGTTTGACTTCAAAAAAATGGTTTAATGAGATGTTGGTTAAACTTTTCTTAAGTGAAATTTTTGTGAATAATGGCTTGTGTGCAAGTTTAGGACAGTAAGGTTTTGGGTATTTTTCACCTAGAAAAGTTTCGAATTTGAGAATGTCTTCTTCTGAAGAGTTGTATTTTCTGATTAATATCTACAAGTTGGTTTTGGAATCATCTCAATTCGAGATGTGTTGGAAAGAGTTTTAGAATTTTAAAGTTGCCATAGAGAATCTGGTGGACTGTTTCCACCCTAGATTTCTCCTGTTTGTGTGACCTTTTATCCAGTTAAATGAATGATTTTACAAGAGTATCCAAATTACGAATTGATCCTCTTTAAGTTATTTAAAAAGTTCTCTTTTTGAGTCAAAACATTTTAAGCCCTGTATCAGAAGTTGTTGCATTTCTAATGCTAGGTGTCTAAACTATTATTCTAGGTATTTCAAAACTGTAGTTAGTCACTTTTTGCCATGTTTAACATATCTAGAGTGTGAATCACTATTTAAGGTTAAAAATAAAGTTGTAACTCTATTTCATATTTAGGTATTTAATTTTGGCTACAACTTAAAATACTTGTGTATCAGAAGTTGTCTCTGGTTAGAATTGGATTTTAGTGACTAGATCTGTGCATTTATTGTTTTGGCCTAATTGGCCCTTCTAGAGATCGAATCTTGCGAAGTGTCCAACATAAATATTTTAGATAATAAGGTTATTTAACTTTTTTCCTTTAAAAAGTAATAACATTTGAATATTGTGGAAAGAATTGTAGTATTTCCGTTTGAGGTCACTGTTTTCATCAAAGTGTTGGCTAATTAAATGTTTTGTGAGATGATTAAGAATAAATTTCTTTCCATGGATAATTGGTTGTTTTGTATGCTTGTTGAACCCTGCTAGTATTTTCTTGAGAGCTTTTGGTGGTTGCCTTATGTGTTGTCACTCCGATGGTCCTTGTTAGAATCGTACGCGAGGCTTGTGTTTAATTTAAAGTCTTGTTCATGTTGTTGGGTGTTCATTTTTTTTTTGAATGCCTAACCTTGTGTATTGATTTGCATTGAACTGAGATGAACAGACTTGTTGGACCCTGTACTTGGGTTAAATAATGTACACCTTATGCCTATGCTGGTGGTTAATTGATCCATTAGACAAAACTATTGGGGATTACGTGTTCTAGTCCTAAAGTTAGAGTGCAACTAGCTATGTTTAGTGAAAACGTTCATGACCATGCGGTCTCTCAGTGTGTGTGATTAAGTTGATCGTTGGAATTGTTGAATGGTTGTGTTGCTCAGTGTTTGTTGGAATGACGCGCGCAACATTTTACTTATAAGTCATTTATATTGGTTTATCTATTTGAAGTCATTATATCATTTGTATATGATATAACTTGGTAGACGTTCTTCGTTATAAGTTTTCTACTGAGTGTTTATCACTCATGTTTGTTATTCTTACCTACTATGTGATATCGAATTAGCTGAGCAGGCCAAACTGAGTAATAGGAAGGGCAGAGATATTGCTTTTGGTTAAGTTTAGTCTAAGTTGTTGCTTTTGATAAAACCATAAGGTTGTTATGTAATGAGTTTAGACAGTATGTTTTTGTGAAACATATTCTATAATAGAAGTTTATCAAACCATCTAGTTATTGGTGAATGGTACCCTCTAGTGTGGTTGTTGAAACCACAAGTTTACTATAGCATGATCTATTAAACACGGTATTGTGTTATTGTTCCCTTCACTGGTTGAGTTGAACTCGACGCCTCCGCAGTCTTGACCATGCACAAACAGCCGTATGTCCTACCTTAACCCACGTAACGCAATATCTAAGTTTCAATTCAACTTATTATGTATGCTATAGCCTCCTTTAGGTTAAGGCTTCACACGTCCAACGATTTCACTCACCTCAACTCAATACAAACCAGTAGGTATTCGGAAACAAATGAACAGCCAACTATACAAATCAAGAATTAACAATAATCAGTAGTCATGAGTCAAACTTAAACAATGGTCATTCACTTGACCACACACAAAGTAGCCATCAACTCTCCAATAAATACCGACAAAGGTTCAACAAGACAGACAACGAAATCAATCACTCATGGGAATTAATTTGTTTATAATCATCTCAAAAAACAACTTAAAGCATTTCACTTTCATAAAACAACCACTTCAAGTTGAAATACTACAACTTCTTTTATAGTGTTCAAATGGGATTACTTTCCAAAGAAGAAAGTTAGATAACCTCATTAAATAAAAATTTCATGTTGAAGACTTCACAAGATTCAATCTTTGGAAGGGCCAACCGGGCCAAAACAAAGGGCACACAGAGCGGTCCACTCAAAAATTTTAGTTTGGACTACTTTCAGAAATATTAAGCTAGCTTTTGATACATACTTATTTTTAAGTTGCATCCAAAAGAAGATACCTAGCTAATAAATAGTATTACAACTTCATTTTAAACCATAAAGAGTGATTCATACTATAGTGTTGTTAAAAAGAGCAAACAGTGATTGTCTTTAGTTTTGAATCATCCAAATTTTTCTGTTCGGACACCTTACATTAGAAACGCAACAACTTATGATACAGGACTTAAAACATTTTAACTCCAAAAGATAAATTTTAAAGAACTCACATATGAACAATTCATATTTTGGACACTCTTAGAAAATCATTCATCTAGATGGGTAAAAATCCACACAAAAAATAGAAATATAGGTGCACTCGGATTTTCTGCTGAAAGTTTGTAATTCCAAAACTCTTTCCACACATTTCAGATTGAGGAGATTCCAAAAGCAAAGCTATAGGTATTTAATAGAACTACAACCATCCAGGAGAACTCATTGTCAAATTCAAAATAGTTTCGGTGGAAAAAGCCCAAAAATCTTACTGCTTCTACAATTTCCACACAAAACAACTAATTTCAAAAACCAACATAAATACAACTTAGCCAACATAACCCAATTAAACCATTTTTGCGACCAAAACATAACTAGTTGAGGTGATTAATCACATAATACTTCCATGAACAACTCTTCCAACACAAAAATTATCATGGAAACTACAAATAACCATGATTATGGCTCCAAATCAATATACAACTTCTTAGCAAAAGAAAATATGGTAATAGTTGGAATCAAGAGTTGAAATGGAGATTTAAGAGTAAGTTTCCTACCTTTATAACTTTGCCTTAGGAAGAAATTGGACTCTTTGTTACAAAATCATACTTGCTTCATGGCCTCCTTCCACTTCCTCTACAATTCTCTCTTTTTCTCTCATCTCTCTCTCTCTAATTTCTAAGCAAATGTGAGACAACACAGCCCCAAATTCATTCATGTATACATTTAAGAGGAATTTCCCCTTTTTTTCATTTTCCATTTTCGTCCCTACTCCAAAATTCCATTATTTGTAATGGCCAAGGGCAATTTGGTCACTTTATCTTCAGTAATATCCCAAATTCAACCCTTCTCCACTACAAAATTATGTGTGGGCTCCATGTGTTGCATCAATCACTCGTTAGATATTTATCACTCGATAAGTTTCGTAACCAGTTCGAATCTTTATTTCAAAACTCGATTTTATTCTTGATATCTAAGAGACCAATTGTTTTCTCCTATTAGGGTTCGAAAATTATACGTCACGATCTTTGCAACTATTTATGGTTCAACAGCCAATAGCACTTCGGTAATTTCACCCAAAACCCAAAGATATTCCGTCCACGCACTAAATTCTTTTTCCCGAGGTGAGGGATATCACACTTATGTGACACAAATTTAGTGAAAAGTATTTTTATGAATGATCGTGCCTAGCGAATTAGTGACACAAAAACTTTTTGTGATTCTACTGTGACATTGTTCTTGATAAAAAGAATAATGCTATGAAAACGGATGTTGTGCTAGCTAAAACTTAGGACCCCCAAAGGGTTCTGGGTGAACTGCAAAAGTTTCTCATGTGTCTGACATGTAAGTGGACTTGTGCGAAGTGAGGAAGACAAAAGGATCAAGCACTGAGGTTTGCTTTGCTGTTTGCACGTACCGGTGCCTTCCAGTTAGTTCTTCCCATTGCTTTGTTTTTTAGCACATGAAAAACATGCAAGCACATGACTAAATTCAGTGCGTTCATCGGTACATGCACACAAATGAAGTATTTGTACCATGGTATTTATATATCTTTATTCGCGAAGCAACTCTATAGTTTTTTGTCAAATGAAATTTTAGAATTATTAATTCATTCATAACAATACGGGAAGGGTTGTGTATTAATTTTGATCGCATCTTAACTGAGATAAATCAATAGTGACACAACTTTAATCGAGTTATTCATTTCTAGGTAAGAGTCACAAAGGTCTGCTTCTGCAATCAGATCAACATTTTCCATCCATGAACCTTGCTGAAATTAACTTTTGTTAGCACTATTCCTATTCATAGGAATCCCACATCGGAAATATGTTGAAAGGGGAAGGGGGAAAGAGCCTATAAAAGAAAGGCTCCTCCTCCTCTCCTACTCATCCCATCCCATTCTTCTCCTTCTTTGTAATACTCTTCTATAGTGGAGTTTTCTCTTCTTGCCCGTGGTTTTTTCCCGAAAGGGTTTTCCACGTAAATTTCTGTGTTCATTTTATTTCCAATTTCCTTTATTTGTTGTTTGCCCTATTCGGTCGAGGTTTTATTACCCAACAGTGGTATCAGAACAAGGTTTTTCCAAAGTATGCTCTGTGGTTGTAGCATAGTCTGATCTTCCACATCAGAAAAGCAAAATTCCTTGGGGAGCTGTTTGCGGGGTTAGGGTGTTAATATCTACTTATCGTATGCTCTGTGATTGCCACTTTTAAGTAGATCCTTCACATCAGAAAATAAGTTAGATATTGGTGTTTGTCCTACAGAAGTACTACAGAAATTATATTGAAGGGTCGCTTCAATATATCGTCACTATTCACGTGTTTGATCTTCCTTTGGGTATTCTGGAAAGGTATATTGGGTGATTAGGTGCATGTCTAAGGAAAATTTCATCTAAGGAGTCTAATACTTAAGTGGACCGTTTGTGTCCCTCCAGTCTTTCCTGGAAATTTTCCTGGTGCACTTTAATTTAACAACATACTAGTTAAAGGTAACCCAAGGAGATACTTCTCACATGAAATAGTGGGAGCTATTCTGTATTCAACAATAGTTAGTGATAGAAGCAATGGCAGCGAAGGTTGATATCGCCAAATTTGACGGTACAAAGTTTTTGCTATGGAAATTGAAGATGAGGGCATTATTAGTAAAAGATAATTGCCTGGAGGCCATCACTACTCGGCCAGCGGAGATCACAGATGACAGAAAGTGGAAAAGGATAGATGCAATGGCCCTTCAAATCTTCATCTAGCCTTATCAGATGATATCTTATCGGGATAGAAGAGAAGAAAACCGCTAAAGAGGTTTAGGATCACCTCATCAAATTATAGGAAGCCAAGTCACTTCACAACAAAATTTTCTTGAAGAGAAAGTTGTATACCTTACGGATGTCGGAATCTACATCGGTTACGGAGCATTTACATACTCTAACCTCGTTATGTTCTCAACTTTCAACGTTGGGACATACGGTTTCGCCACAGGAACACGCTGAGATTTTACTCCAAAGTCTCCCAGATTCATATGACTAAATAATCATCAATTTAACCAATAATATTCTCACGGATATTTTGGTTTTCGATGATGTCGCTGCTTCAATTCTGGAGGAAGAAAATCGACGGAAAAATAGGGAAGATAGACAGGCAAGCTCACAACAAGCAGAAGCTTTGTCTATAACCCGAGGAAGGTCAATGGAACGTGATTCCAGTGGGAGTCACAAACAAGGGAGGTCAAAATCAAGGGGTAAAAAGAATCTCACATGCTTCAATTGTGGCAAGAGGGGACACTTAAAAGTGAGTGTCGATTCAAAGGTGTAGACAAGGCAGAAACATCTCAAAGGTATGTCGCCGAAGTTGATATTTTATACAGCGAAGTAGCAACAATATTCAAGGATAGATCGGAACTCACTGATGCTTGGATATTGGATTCAGGAGCAACATGGTATATGACCTCTCGTAGAGATTGGTTTCAGACTTATAAACCTATCTCTGCAGGGTCTGTGTATATGGGAAATGATTATTCCTTGGAGATTGCTGGAATTGGCACCATCAAATTAAAGATGTACGATGGTATGGTACGCACTATTCAAAATGTGCGACATCTGAAGGGCTTAAAGAAGAATCTATTGTCTTTGAGACAATTAGATGAAATTGGATGCAATACTCGCATCCAAAATGGAATGATGAGGATCGTCAAAGGAGCGCTAGTTGTGATGAAGGCTGAAAGGATTGCTGTAAATTTGTACGGACTCATGGGAGAGACTCACCTGGAGGCAGAGGCATCGGTTGCATCAACCAATTCTGCTGAAGAGACAAAGAAGTGGCATCAAAAATTGGGCCACATGTCAGAGCAAGGGTTGAAAGTACTCGCTGAACGGAAACTACTCCCGGGCCTCACAAAGGTTTCATTACCCTTTTGTGAGCATTGCGTTACAAGTAAGCAGCTTAGATTAAAGTTCACTACATCTGATTCTAGAACTAAAAATATTCTAGAATTAGTTCATTCTGATGTATGGCAAGCACCGGTTATATCTCTGGGAGGAGCAAGGTACTTTGTATCCTTTATCGATGATTATTCCAGAAGATGTTGGGTGTACCCTATCAGAAAGAAGTTAGATGTGTTTTTAGTTTTCAATGCATACAAAGCACAAATTCAATGAGAAACAAGGAGGAAAATCAAGTGCATCAGGACGGACAATGGCGGAGAATATATGGGGGACGACTTCGTTGATTTTGGTAATCAAGAAGGCATCAAGAGACAACTCACAGTGGCGTACACTCCTCAACATAATGGAGTGGCAGAGCGGATGAATAGAACGCTACTCGAAAGAATTAGAGCCATGCTAAGAACTACAAGTATGGCAAAGTCATTTTGGGCAGAAGCTGTGAACACCGCCTGCTATGTGATTAATCGATCACCAACAAGATCTATTGATCTAAAACACCGATGGAGATGTGGACTGGTAATCCAGTTGAATATTCACGCCTGCACACATTTGGGAGTCCAGTGTTCATGATGTACAATTCCCAAGAAGTTTCAAAACTAGATCCAAAATCTAGCAAGTGTAGATTCTTGGGATATACTGATGGAGTCAAGGGGTATCGACTGTGGGATCCCACTGCCCACAAGGTCGTCATCAGTAGGGACGTCATATTTGCAGAAGATAAACTGCAAAAGAAAGATGTAGGTAGCACATCGATGGAAGTTCCAGAGACTACAACAATTCAGGAGGAAGAAAAGTCTGAACAAGAAGTTTCTTCTGGAGCAATACCAAAACATGAGGAACAAGGGCTAGTTAAGTCTGAAACTATAGAAGTTCGACGGTTAACTCATGAAAAACACACACCAGCTTGGCAGTCTGATTACATTATGGAGGGCAATATTACATATTGTCTTCTAACAGAAGATGGGGAGCCATCAACATTTCAAAGAAGCGGTTAAAAGCTCAAAAGCGTCACTTTGGACGACAGCAATGCAAGAAGAAATTAAAGCTCCTTATAAGAATAAGACGTGGGAGCTTGTACCATTACCGCACAGGAGGAAGCCCATTGGTAACAAATGGGTTTACAAGGTCAAATGAAATAGTGATGATCAGATCGAGTGGTATCATACAAGGCTTGTGATAAAAGAATATGCTCAGAAAGAAGGTGTTGATTTTACTGAAATCTTTTCACCTGTGGTTCAACTTACTACTGTTCGGATAGTTCTGGCGTTATGTGCTACATTTGATCTACATTTGGAGCAGTTAGATGTGAAAACTGCATTTATTCATGGAGATCTTGAAAAAGAAATCTATATGCTCCAACCAGATGGTTTTGAAGAACCAGGGAAAAAGAAATTGGTTTGTAGGTTAAACAAATCTCTATACGGCTTAAAATAGGCGCCGAGATGTTGGTATAAGAGATTTGATTCCTTCATATTGAGCCTTGGATACAACAGACTTGGTTTAGACCCTTGTGCATATTACAAGAGGTTTGGTGTTGATGATTTCGTTATATTGCTGTTGTATGTTGATGACATGCTGGTATCAGGCCCCAACAAAGATTGTATTGAAGAACTGAAGGCTCAGTTGGCTAGGGAGTTTGGAATGAAGGATTTAGGACCAACAAACAAGATTCTAGGGATGCAAATTTACCGAGACAAAAATAACAGGAAGATTTGCCTATCTCAAAAGAATTACTTGAAGAAAATCTTGCACCGCTTCAATATGCAAGATTGTAAGTCAATCTCTACCCCCGCTTCCTGTTAATTTCAAGTTATCCTCAAGTATGTGTTCTAGCAATGAAGTAGAGAGGATGGAGATGTCTCGAGTGCCGTATGCATCAGCAGTGGGGAGTTTGATGTTTGCCATGATATGTACGAGACCAGACATTGCACATATAGTGAAAGTGGTTAGTCGATACATGGCAAACCCTGGTCGAGAGCATTGGAATTCTATGAAGAGGATCCTAAGATATGTCAAAGGAACCTCAGATGCTGCTCTATGTTACGAAGGATCTGAATTTACTGTCAGAGGATATGCTGATTCTAATTATGCAGGTGATCTTGATAAAAGGAAATCCACTACAAGCTATGTGTTTACAATTGCAGGAGGAATTGTGAGGTAGGTATCTAAACTACAGACAGTTGTGGCGTTGTCTACAACAGAAGCTGAGTATATGCCAGCTACACAAGCTTGTAAAAAAGCAATCTGGATAAGAAGATTCATGGAAGAACTTGGGTACAAACAAGAAAAGATTCTCTTGTACTGTGACAGTCAGAGTGCCTTGCACATTGCAAGGAATCCAGCTTTTCATTCCAGGACAAAACACATAGGAGTACAATATCATTTTGTTCGTGAAGTGGTGGAAGACGGGAGTGTGGATCTACAAAAAATTCACACAAAAGACAACTTAGCAGATGCACTGACAAAGGCAATCAACACTAACAAGTTCCTTTGCTGTAGATCCTTTTATGGCTTAGCGGAAACGTAGACGGCATGATTGTGGCAAGATAGAGAAGGTGTGGAGATTGTTTGATTCTCAATCAAATCTCCAAGTGGGAGAATGTTAGCACTATTCCCATTCATAAGAATCCCACATCGGAAATATGTTGAAAGGGGAAGGGGGAGAGAACCTATAAAAGAAAGGCTCCTCCTCCCCTCCTAGTCATCCCATCCTATTCTTCTCCTTCTTTGTAATACTCTTCTATAGTGGAGATTTCTCTTCTTGCCCGTGGTTTTTTCCCGAAAGGGTTTTTCACGTAAATTTCTGTGTTCATTTTATTTCCAATTTCCTTTATTTGCTGTTTGCTCTATTCGGTCGGGGTTTTATTACCCAACAACTTTTGCTTCAAATTGAATTTTACGAGCCTAATTTATGCATAATATTGTCAAAATCTATAGTTATCGAACTAAATTAATAGTGAGTTTGAACAATGCATTTGAATCGAATGGTCAAATGGTGATAATGAAATGAGAATGAAAAAGAAATGACAAGTCAAATGGTGATAATGAAATGAGAATGAAAAAGAAATGACAAAAGAATGAGGATAGAATCATGTAATAGTCATTTTGTTATACGAGCGACTAGCCATTCTATAGGATTGACTATTCCATTACCATTTTGTCGAACAATTGAGAGGAAGTATGCTCCCTTGTTTATATCATTCAACGAATCTTTTATGTCATCAAATGATGGAATAGAAATTTACATTCCACTTCTATTCCCATTTTCCCCGACTCAAATAGGTCCGAAGTGTTATGAATATACTTTTGTCAGTGTAAAGACTAATATATGAATATACTTATTTACCAAAAAAAGCAAAAACGTATGTGTATATTTTGTCTGTTGTATCATACTTTTGCATTTAAGCCTTCATAATTTGGTTGTTTAGTGGTGTAGATGGGTCAATTTCTAGTCATCCATTCAATTCATTCCTTGCCATGGGAAAGTTCGGCATAGAGTGCCCCTTGCGTCTATTGCTTTATATCCAATCAAAGTAACAATAATAAAATTGCAATAGTATATGCGCAACACGTCAAACAAATTAAATCACCGTTAAATATTATTATTTTTGTTTACATTTTCAGTAAAAGAGAGTTCAAACCTCGAACGATCCATTTAAAATTTTCAACTCAATGATTGATTTGATTTGCGATTGAATTTATTTACTAAGTTTTATATTTAGAAACTCTAAAATAAAATTTTAATTTAATATTTTTTTTTGTCAGAATGAGAGTCAAAACCCTAACAAAGAAACCTATGCAGGAGGTCATAGAAAACTCATCCCTGTACAATCTCTAAAGATAGATTTATAAGAATTTAGTAGCCATTAGCCAAAGAAAAATATGATTTATATGAAATTAATTTGAGTTACTACTTAAAATTTTATTTACGTAAAACATATCTGATATTTTCTTCTACCGCTTCTCTCTCTTCTCTCTTATCTCTTTTCTCACCTCTCCCTTATTTATCACATCTCTCTTCTCTCTCTATTCTCCTCCCTCCCCTTACCTTTTAAAATAATATATATTTGATTTTATTATTAATAATGCATACAATAAAACTTTTCATGTTAGTCGTTCTAAATATTATCACTAGTTTTTATCTGGATGACTATATGATTTTATTTTTGTTGAAAATTTTATTAATGATGAAATATTTATGTTTGTTAAATGAAATTATATACGTCTTTATAACATAGAAGGATACCATTGTCAACTTAAGAAAATCTTATGCTTTTTATAACTTTCCAAACAAGGAATTGAAATGATTTGATTTAATTTAGGTTAGTCTCCAAATATTGAATTTGTATTCTAAATTGATTCATTGTTGATTTGATTCAAAAATGGAACATAACAGAAAAGAAAAGTTAGGACTCAAAAACAAAACAAGGGGGAGAAAGCCAAAAAAAAAAAAATCCTATTTTACTAGACATGCGGCTTTCGAAATGCGCATGGAAGTCCAAAGGAGAATGTGAAGAAAAGCATGATCAATTATCCTGAGGAGCAGTTTGAAAACATTCTCTTCCTTTTTTTCCTACAGCAATTTTATTTAAAATAAGTTATTTTATTTTATTTTTTAACCTTTTTTTTTTATAAGAAGTAGAGACCTGGAAAGTATTTGAAATACTTAAAAAATAATTTTTCCAAAAATTTATAATTTGACACTTATTCTAAAAGTCAATTTTTAGCATCACAAATGTGAAAAATTATGAGCTTTTCTAAACTGGCCTTAATAAAAAAAATGGTACATTAACTAATTAACTTTCTGTAGTTTAGACAATGCTAATTTAAATGTTGGTGTATAGCTGAAAATAATGTAATTAATTAACTCATTAACATAGTATAAAGTTTTTTAATTCAAGCACAATCGGAAAGTATTTCATGAAATGCTGAGCTTATTCTAAATACTTCTGAATGATTTGAATTATCACTACACCAGCTTTTATATTCCAATGCCCAAATTTCATTTATGTTTCATTATTATCTTCTGAATGTCCGCTAAGCACGAAGTGCCGCAATAGAAGTCGAGTGATAAAACCCGAGAAAGTGTGCATCAAAAACGCATGAGCAAGCCATTCGGCTAAGCACAAAGTGTAATGCTCCTAAATTTCCATTTAATTCTAATTTGAAATTGAGGTAAAAATATGATTAAAATTGGAAATATGGGTCTGATATTGTGTTAAATGAATGATTAGAGTAATAGAATGACGTAATCGAAAAGTCAAAAATAATTCATGAAATGGGAAATATGTGACAAGTGGAATGGGTGAATGCGTGATGTGTAATTATTTACATAAGCGCATATGCAGTGCGAAAGGTAATTATTTTATATGTGTAGGATATATCAAAATAATATGACGTATATTATTCAAAATATGATATAATATATTATATAATACATATACATTGAACTAAAGCATACATATGCGTGGCAAGAGGGAGGAAGGCTTAGTCACCAAGTCCTTGGGGCCAGTTGGCCAAGTTGCCAACTACATGCATTTATATATATATATATATTATACACTAAGGGAAGAGAAGTTACAGCATGCAAAAAAAAAAAAAAAGAAAAGAAAAGAAAGGAGAAGAGAAGGAGGAGGAGGAAAGTGGAGGAAGGGAATATTTGCTCCTGTCAATGTATAACTCGCTAGCTCAAGGTAAGGGAGTACCGCCTTTGTACATTTTTATAATTCAGTCAATTTGAATAATTGTTTTCACTGATTAATTGTTTTATCATATGTCAATTCAATCTCTTGACACATGTAGTTATGTGATTAATTAGGTTCTAGATTATTCCTGCTTATTCCTATTTTATCTTGGAGTATTGTTCAATTGCATTTTATAATCCTTGTACTACCTATATTTGAGCCATGTCATGAAATGACTATTGGGGATTATGTGACTTTAATCAAATATGGGTTATGTACCCATTGGGGACTGTGTAACCCCAAATATGTGATATGTGCCTAATGGAGACTATGTGACCCCGAACACATAATGTGTGCCAACGAGAACTGTGCGACCTCAGAGGAGTGGATTGACCATGGCTATATTTTGTTGCCTCCATTATTTGAATAAATAAATAACCTGCAAGTTGGTTTGTTGCACGTGAGCTCATTTGACCAATTATTTTCGGTGATATTCGTTTGCTAAGCATTGTTCGCTCACCCTTTCATTTCAAATGATAACGTGTAGTTTTGTGAGTATTTGGGAATTATCTGGTAACATGGAATTTCCCTATATAACTTTTGTAACCAAAGTTTGGATAGTCGGTGTATATATATGGCATGCTGGAGTTTTGGGTTCACGATTCCTAACGCCCCGAGGCTTAGTTGGATCCGAGGAGCGGGGTGCTTACACAAAGTGCCACAGGCTCTTGAGTCCATAAACTCGACAAACACGCCGAAGCTCGAGAGGAGTTAGAAACCCCTTTGGTGGTTGTCGTCGCTAAGCACGAAGTGCCACAGGTTTTGAATCCATAAATTCGTTGGGCACGTTGAAGCACGTGAAAGGTCAAAAACCCCACGGGTGGTTGTGGCTGTTCCATTAAGCACGAAGTGCCGCAAGCCCTCCACTGTGTAAACCCAATAACATGTTGTTCCATTTTAGTTTTATTATGTTTTAATTATGTTTTACTCCAAGTTTCCTCGTCGAAAAACATAGTTGTAATATGTTGGTTCATTTTTCTACAGGTTGGGAATTGTCTTGACAACTTAATTTGATGGAAAAGTGGCTCACCTAGCCATGGGAGGACTTGAAAACCAAGGAACAGTGGGTATGAAATGCAGCGGCGGCCTTTGGCAGTGCCAAACTAGTGGGCTATGGCCACTGGTCAACCGAACTCGCCGGAGATGGGTGGTTGGAACGAGACACTAGCCAATGCGGGTCGCGGTGCTACAGTGCCTATAGGTCAGGCCCACCGTAGACTCTAAACTTCGGGAATGAGTGCAAAGAGGGCACTAGAGGTTGTTGGAGCTAGAACTCTCTAAATTAGACTCTCAGAATGGCTCCCTTTCTCTTGTGCTCCAAGTTTTCAACTCCCGAAAAGTGGTGCAATTCAGCCAATTTATAAGTCGAGAAGCTTCCCCTAAACTTCCCCTTGCAAAATGGCATGGTTTCCCCCCTTGTAGTGCTTGAAATGGAGTAAAATCCGGCCAATTTCCGCACCATGGCCGACAAAAATGGGGGTGGCCGGCTACTGGAAATCGGGGACAGAGGGATGGAGGAGAAAGTGTCAAGATGAAATTACCATTCTGTCCCTCAAAAGTCCATTAATTACAATCACAGTTGAAAATCTAACAAGGGACCAATCAGAGCTCCACACCTCACCTCACAAGTGAGATCAAGTCAACTATATGGGGTTACACAGGACCCACATGCATTAAAAAAGGGAAATAATATATATTTAAATGTTTAAATGCATTTAAATAAGATTTAAAAAGGAAAAACCAATCCTAAATCACCCAGTCACCCCATTAATTTGAAAATGTGAAGACTTAGTTAAAATTAGTGAAATGCGGGATCCACACCCATTAAAAGAGGAATACACATACTTAAATGGTTTTAAGCCTAGTTATAAAACTCGGTCCGGCAGGTCGACCAAGTGGCTCGTTGACCCGAGCCCTGATCCAGTTTGGATCTTCAATCAACTCAACTTGCACATTGACCTAGTCAAACCTCCTTGACCCGACAGGTTGACCCGTGACCCAGCAACTCATGCACTGACTTGGATGAAACCTGAACTTTATAAAAAGAGCCAAAAATCCTCCAAATGTATTTGATGAGTTTTGAACTTATCCACTTTTATAATATATATATATATATATATATATCCCTAACCGATGGATATAATAAGGATTTATGAAAACTTGTTAAAACAAGTTTACCTATAATCTAATATCAACTAATGAAAAAGATAATTATTTTAAATATATGGTATGAATGAAGAATATTTAATTGAAATAATGGTTATTGGATTATATATATATATATATACATTATAAAATATTACAATAAAATACCTTAAATTAAGGCAAATAATATTTTATTATCCTTATCTTAGAAATAATAAATCATCAAGTTTGAGTATCATATCATATTTTTAACGACTAAAATAATCTTATCACTTAAATATAACTTTAATTCCATAGTATTTTGATAATATCTCTCGCGTTATATTGAAATTTTATTTGTCAATTTGATTGTATTAAGTTCATTTAATCTAATAAATTTAGAAATATAATAACAAAATAATTTATCTTGTCAATGTTATTATTATTTTGCAAAGCAATTTGAACAACTTAATAAATATTGAAAAGTTTTTCTATTCATTAAGTGATAAATCTATTTTAATAAGTTTTGTTATTTTGTTGATTATTTTATAGAGATTCTCTTTAAAAATATATATAATTACAACTATTATGAGTTATAATATAAATGTCATTGACCCAACCGTTTAATTGATGACCCGATAGTCTAACTGATGACCCAATGGTCTAACCAATGACCTGGTGACCCCACCTCTTGATCGGGTTGATATCCAGGTCTTGTCTGATAAGTATGGTTTTAAGCACACTTAAATTATGTTTTGTCTCTGGAAAATGTTTATAATTCTCTTTATGGAAATTAAACCTTTGAAAATAAACTCATTTTAAGGGAATTAATTAGAAAGTAAATTAAATTCCTTTTAAGGGAATTTTAAAGATAAGGGAATTCAATTTAAATTCCTTTAAAAATGGGCATATTCCTTTTAAGAGAATTAAAATATGATCAAAATTCCTTTTAAGGGAATTAAAATAAAGAACAAATTCCTCTTAAGGGAATCAAAGAAATTTATAAATTCCTTTTAAGAGAATTAAAATAAAGAACAAATTTCTTTCAAGGGAATTAAAATGATGAAATTCCTTTTAAGGTGATTAAATAATTTAATAAAATGAAGAAATTCCTTTTAAGGGAATTAAAATAAATGAATGAATTCCTTTTAGGGAATTAAAACAATTAATAATTTTGTGTGTGTAACTATTTTATTGAAAACCTGATATTTTGAAATGTTAGGGATACGTAATAACCAAAAGACGAATAGCCCATCATATTTGGAGGAGTCTAGCCAACTTTTGACTCAATTTTTTTAAGTTCTTTTCCTAAAGTATCAATTTGAGTAAAAATATAGTATTTGACTATTTCAACTTGCCGACCAACCGCATTTAGATATTCATTAGCATGGTTATTTTGCCTTAAAACATGTCTTAATTGTTGTTGGCTAGCTGGTTTGACCGGGTCAAGATTTTCTAGTGCACTAAAAAATGGCACACACTCTACTTGGTGTTGTCCTTCCGTAGTGACACTAATTTTTGACCTTGGAGGAAACCCAAAATAACTACTTGTAGTGGGTTTAACTTCATCATCTGAAGTTAGACACGTTTCATGATATAACTTCCTATTCTTATACTAGGTAAAGAAAGGAATTTTTTGTTGAATTTTATTCATGATTGCATACCATTCTTCTTTAGGTTTTGCAATATGTTTTTCAGACGTTTGTAACAGATACGTAGTTCTTTTTTCTTCATGTTTTTCACTCCAAAATTCTTATTTTAAGATTTTTTTTCTCAATCTCAAAAGGAGTTTTGACTTTATCAAGAACTTTTAATTCTTAGGTTGAGCTTAATTATCCGGCTGAGCAACCTAATCTTCCATCCTAAGATTTTTCACTCTTTGCCCGGATTGGCAAGGTATCAACAACAGACGACGGTTATGAATTGACAAAGGTTTCTACGGTTGCTGTCATAACACTATTACTATTATGATTAATGTTAAGCCAATAATAACAGTATGTAATATTATTATTATAAATATTATTAAAATAATTATGATAGTTACAATTATAATAATAAATAATAATATAATGGTTATAATGATAATAATAGTTATAATTATATTAATAACAATAGAAGTGTTATTATTATTATTGTTATGGTTGTTGCTGTTATTATTATGAGTGTTATTATTATTCTTATTATTTTTTTGTTGTAGTCGTTTTTATTATTGCTACTTAAAAATAATAGTAGTAATAATGATACTATTACTATTGTGATTAATGTTAAACCAATAATAATAATTATTATTATATTATTATTCTAAGTATTATTAATATGATTAATAGAATATACTAAAGGAGAATCTAACAATCTCCCAGACTTCTTATCTTGTGAATTCTTTCAGGGAAAAAAAAGGAATTGACCCACAATGATGGGGGACCGTAATTCCCAAGGAAAGCCAGTCTCAATTTCAAAATTTGACAAAAGTCCGCAAAAACCAGTCTCTAGAAGTCCATCTTCTACATCAATGGACACCAGTCCAGAAAGTCCAGAGAGACTTCTTCAAAGGCTACTCTTAGTTCAGGAGTTAGTACTTCCTCAAAAAGTCTAGAGACTTCTTCTTAGCTGAGCAACAGGTTTAGTCCCTTGAATTCACCTGCGGACTTTCCTGCTCTGCGAACCCAGTCTGCTACTTTTGCTCAAATAGCAGCCTCACTAGCGAAGTCTCCAAGTCCTTTAACCCATTCACCCAAGCAACCTTCTGCTTCGGGATATGTATCCAAAAAATTTATCAAATTCTGTAACCTTGAACCAGTTTTCCTAAAGCCAGAATTTCTTGATCAGCCTCAGAAGATTGCGGATCACCTTATAAAAAGGACCCATGATTCCATTAACTCTTCAGATCCAAAGACCCTAGACTTTTATGAATTCATTCTCCTTGACAATCATTCTATTGATCTTTCAGAAATTCCAGACAAAAATGATCGGTCAAGAATAATTTTTATGAAGCTCAAAATTAAGAAAATCCTTACAATTGATCAGTGGGGAGATCCCAACAAATTTAGAAAGTTTTCTTTAAAATTTTCTCCTCAGTATTTCAACTATTGGGATTACCAGGACGCCTGGATTAAATTCCTTTTCAAGCAAAATCAAAATTACTCATTAACATGGTTTTGCTATTTTTGCCCAAAGCTTTCAACAAAAGTTCCAATCTAGTTTATTGAATGGTGGAATAATTTCGGAATAAATCTGGCTATTCTTCCAACAGATATCGAAATTTGTTTCAATTATTAGAAATCTTTAGTTAAAATTCCAAAAACTTGGTTTGAGGTGCCAGCGTTTTTCCTATTTGCAAAACGTTTTTAGCCTCACATGGATTTTATTCTTGGATTATGAAATCCGATAGGTCGTTAGAATTACTTTAGGAATTTGGAACAATGCCTTGAGAAACTATTCGAAGGTTAAGAAAGAAGTCTTGGCCATCGTTATGTGCATAACCAAATGATTACACCTAGACAGACATTATGCTTCAAAGCTTCACCCAACGTTGAAATGATGATCCCTCGCCTACTAAAGTGGGACGAGATTTCCTATCCCAATGAATGGATCTACCCTCGGGTAAATCCTGTCCCTATTCCACCTCTTAGCCAGCCGGTTCAAAGTTTCGTCACTTATGACAAGCTTTGGGAAAAAATAGCAAAACCATGTTAATGAGTAATTTTTATTTTGCTTGAAAAGGAATTTAATCCAAGCGTCCTGGTAATCCCAATAGTTGAAATACTGAAGAGAAAATTTTAGGGAAAACTTTCTAAATTTGTTGGGATCTCCCCACTGATCAATTGTAAGGATTTTCTTGATTTTGAGCTTAAATGCTTTCTATTTATTGTTTCAAGTATAGCTTCTGGTTTGACATTATTAAATTTCAAGGTATTCAAATCTCTAGCTTGAGGAGGATATTCGAACTTAAAGACTAATGTCTTTCCAAAAATCTTTGTTTCAATACCATCTCTTGTGATATGCATGGGATGCAAGAGATATAAAAAGGGCAACCCTAGGATTACAGGGTGAGTAATATTTTCAACTAATAAAAAGCTGGTGTTAAAACATATTCCCTGATTACATATTTTTGCATTAGGGAGCTTAAAACTTACCTTGAGTCGTTGATTATTGGCTCCTCTAAGTTGTTCTCTAGTTTTGACAAAATACTTACTAGGTATCAAACCTTGGCGGATACAGTTAAGATCTGCTCCTAAATTTATCATGGCAATGAAATCATGAGAATAATCTGCAGATATTCTAAGGGTTATTTTGCAGTCCAATTTTTGAATTACTATCCTATCCATAGAGGATATATGAAGACTAGTATCTATCTGGTCATCTGAATCAGGATATTCTTCGAGATACAAGAAATGATTAATGCTGACTAGATGCCTTCAAGGCGAGCCTTGGCGTGTTTTGTCGGTGAAATTTCCATTAAGGAAAGTATCTTTTACTTTTTTCTTTGTCTGCCAATAACCTTTATGGTTTTGGAAGCTTGCATCAGCAGCCGCTACTTTAAGCTCGGTACGAACCACGTGAGTCCCGACAGCTGAGTGGGTTGTAAAGACCATAACAGTCGTCTTCATTATCTGGAGCCAGGTCTGGGACCTCTTCTTCTTGAGAATCATAAAAAAGGTTGAAACTGGGACCTTCGTTAGTTGGTGCTGACGAGGATGACTGAGACTATTTGTATTCTCGGGTAATTGCTTGGATTTCTTCTTTGAGATCTTTGATTTCAATACTTCCTCAATTTCCCTGAGGTCTTTTTATAACTTCTAGGACGTCTCTATTGAAGTTTTCCTAAACTCGTTTTTCAGAAATCTTTTTCTTTGCGAAATCATCTTCTTCGAATCTAAGGGGACTTTTTCCCTCAAGTTTTTGCTTGATTTGATCAAGACACTATTTTCTGATTTGAGGATCGTTGATTTCTGCTGCGGTTCCTAAGAGAAATTTAACGTCTTTATCTAAGGTGGCAATTTCTTTAGAGACTTTGCAATTTTCACAGTTGCAAATCTGGACTGGACAATCTACTTCTTCTTTAGAAGACTGGTAATCACTTTCTTCATCAGTGGGTTCCTCTTCTTCTATATCTGGTTTTGAGAAAATATCTTCTTCTTCTAAATCACTAACGGCACAGAGGTGTGATGCGAGCCTATCTTTAAGGTCTTCGTCTATATCCATTGCCCTAATTTGTTTTGCTAATCTACATTTATTAGCATAATGACCAGTTTTTCCACAATTATAACACTTAATGGGTCTAGATTTATGCTTGGATCCAGTCCTTTTCTTATGTTTTTCGGAATGATGACTTGAAGAGGAAGGTTTATCCTTTTTATGTGGTTTCCTATGGGGTCTTCTATAAGGTCTTCGTCTATATCCATTGCCCTAATTTGTTTTGCTAATCTGCATTTATTAGCATAATGACCAGTTTTTCCACAATTATAACACTTAATGGGTCTAGATTTATGCTTAGATCCAGTCCTTTTCTTTTGCTTTTCGGAATGATGACTTGAAGAGGAAGGGTTATCCTTTTTATGTGGTTTCCTATGGGGTCTTCTATAATTTTGGACTGGCTGATGTCTTATTTTAGGTTTTTTCTTTGAGAACCCTGGATAACCAAATTGCTCACACCAAGTTCCCATTTCTTGCTTGGTGGCTTGCCTTTCCTTTTCTAGGCTAAGTTTAAATTTTAGATCCTTACAAAGTTTAGAGGCAACTTCCTTTACTACCTGATTAATTTCTCCAAAAGTCCATTCAGAGAAATCATACACTAGACTATTTTGATCTTTCATGTACATCATTTCTTCTCTGACCTTTTCAATAAATATTGGGGGTAGCCCATCGACGAACTTTTCTTTCCAATAAGGCTCATGGCAATCCTTCCTAGAATAGACTCTAGCAATAAAGGTATCTCTATACCACCTATAATCTGACATTTTTCTACAGCGAATGTTGTTTAAGAGATTATATTGATGATTTTCATTTTTAGCCCATCCAACAAAATGTAAAATAATAGTTTGTAATAGGACATTTAGAGCGTCTGGGATGGGTTCACCATCTTCAAGAATTGTGTCTCCTTGTCTATCCTCTTTATGAGAATTCAAAACCTTTTCTTTTTTATATTCGGTCAAATTTTCCCACCAAATTGCTAATGATCCTATGAATCCTAAAATAATGTATTCGGTAGATTTTCTAACCGAAAGATTTTGTTTTTCTTGATATATTAATCCAACTGTGTACATTTGTCTAACTATGTTAATAATCTGATATTCAGTCATTCCATCAATGGTCCACTCATAAAAACTTTATGTGTTATAGATCCTAATAGGAACATGTTCTTGGAACTGAATATCTGGGGGTGAAGGTTTTGGATAATAATTTTTTGTTATTGATGTATGAATAGCAACCTGATTTTTATTTTCTTTTTGTTTATCTTCAATCTGAAGTTCTTGTATTAAAGAATCTAAGTCTTCTATACTAGGTTCATCCTTGTCGAGAGTAGAAATCTCTCTATAATCTTTTGGAGGTTTCTTAGTTAACATATAATTAGGGTTTGGAAATGGGAAAACTATTCCAATATTCCTAACAACTCTTTCTTGCTTTTCTTTTGTTTTTTTAAGGGGATCAAATTCTTTGAATTTTTTAAATTCTTCAACTTTAGCCTTATCCTTTCCTCCCTTGGAAATTTTCAGGGTATGAATAAATTTGAGGATTTGCAATTATCATTGTTTTTTTTTAAGTCATACATTTATATTTATTAATTAATTAACAGCATCACATTTTTAATATCAAAATCTCCAAATTAAAGAACCCAAACAAATTTGAAATTCCCAAAATTTTAAAATCTTCTATACTTTTTTTTTCTTTAATTTTATCACTTTCTTTAATTTTGAAGTTGTAGAATTATAAGCAAAAATAAAGGGATTGAAGGTGTAGAATTATAGGCAAAAATAAAGAGATTGAAGGTGTAGAATTATAAGCAAAAATAAAGAGGAGGAAAAGAACGGAGGGAAATTGAACTCAGTTCAATTTAATGTAATTGAAGTAGCTTGACCACTCGAGGCATCTATACTTTCATCTATAGTGGTCTTTTTCAAGATTTATCCATGCTTTCCTTACTTTTTTTTTTCAAATTATCCTCAAATTATAATATGAAAGTGAGAAAAAAAAAAAGAGAAAGGAAAAGAAACAAAAATCAAGCACCAGGTTGTAAATCTTCTTCGCTTCCTTTCCTTCTTTCCCCAAATCATTGGTGTATTTATGGTGAAGCATCTAACTCAAATGAAATCAAAGGAAATCAAATCTACGATTCAAATGAATTCCAAATCAAATCAAATATGTAAAAAAGGGAATGAAATATGCAAAAACTTAAAGGATCGAAAGACAGGTACAAGACCACATTCACAGTCCCATTTGGTTAATACGAATGGAATGTAATGCCATTTGGACTTAAAAATGCCCCCAATGAATTCCAAAGAATCATGAATGATATCTTTAATTCCTATTCAATTTTTTCTATTGTTTATATTGACGATGTTCTAATCTTTTTTGATTCTTATCATCAGCATTGAAAGCATCTCCATCATTTTCAAAAAATTATTCAACACAATGGTCTTGTGGTATCGGCCTCCAAAATCAAACTTTTTCAAACAAAGATTTGATTTTTGGGACATGATATTCATCTTGGGCGCATAAGACCCATTCAACATGCCATCGAATTTGCAAATAAATTTCCAGATGAAATTAAGGACAAGAATCAGTTTCAAGTGGTTTCTTGGATGCCTTAATTACATGTAAAATTCTTTTTGATCGGCTTAAAAAATCTCCACCCGCATGGTCACCTAAGCGTACAGCGAATGTTCGAGATCTTAAACAATTTATTCAAATCCTTCCATGCACAGCTATTCTTCAACCCTCTTTCTTAGAGACCTTTTAGATAATAACTTACAAGAATAATTCTTAGAACTATCAAATTTAACATTAATTTCTTTTGTCTTTTGACAAATAGCAGATTTAAATTCTAACATTTTTTCTTTCTGATAAATACTTCTAGGATTTATTGAAAGGAGCTTCCAATCTTGTAAACTTCTTTCTTCCCAAGCACCTTCGGCGCTAACTATTGTATACTACTATTATTATTATTGTTCTTGTTGTTGGCTCGATGTTCTCTCACCATTTAGAGGCTACCATATGAAGCAAGGTTTGGGGTACATCCCTAGTAACAACCCTAGAAATTACATCATCAAACTTAACAAAGCAAACTCCAATTCAAACTTGCACGAGAGTGATACTAAAAGAAGTCAGGACAACTTTCCCTAAATTTGAAGAAAACCCTGCAATTCTTTCAAATTCTCAATTTCTTGACTAACGCGAGCCTCATTAATTCTTTCAAATAGGTTTCCTCAATTACCTCAATCGTTCTCTAAAACATTTAGAATTGATTACTCTTTTTCAAAATCTCTGTTCAACCAGCTGTACAAAATAAAAATGAAATTTAAGATAAACAATTCAAGACATGCTTGAGGGTAGATATTGTGTATTTTAATTAAAAATTAAATTTATTCCACTAAAGCTTTTTTTCAATAAATGTTACAAAACCTAGTAAAAGGAATATTATTTATAATAAAAGAACTACCATCAAATCCAAGAACCCTGAATATCAATAAAAAAACAATCAGTTCTCGAATGCTGAACTCATGAGTAGCCACGTTCAATTTTAGTTAGACGCTTATCCTAAATTTTCTTATTCTTTAAAAAGCAATTAAAGCAATAATATTATTAAAATTTATGAGGTCTTACAAGCCCCATCATCAAAATCATAAATGTAAAAATAAAACAACTAGAATTGCCAACGGCAAGTAGAGATCAGAAAACCAAGGAGGACACCAACCCAAATGCATAAAAAAGCTAGCGAGACAGATAACTTCCCAAAATATGTTCCCACACAGAAATCCAACAAATAACTACTAGCGTCGAATACAGTTCTCTATTATACATACTCTCCAACCCTGGCATTCTAGAGAAAGCTTTCCACAAATTCCTTATGATTTTTGGAGGCTTCCTGTGATATAAAGCAACAAAAAGGAAAAGATAAAAAAAAAAAAAAAAAGAGTAATAGAGAGTAGACACAAAAAGATGCAGAAATCATAAAAACAAAAGATTGCAACAAGAAAAAAAAATGTAAAAAATGGGATTGCGCATCCGGGGAATCGAACCCCGGTCAGCACCCACGAAGGTACTATGATACCACTACACTAGATGCGCTTTGTTATTTATATTATTCTTCTTATTATTTTTTTTTTATTTTTTGTTGTTACTACTATGTTTTTATTATCATCATTATTATTATTATTATCACTATTATTATTCATAATGTTGTTAATTGTAACATATTTTTGTTGTTATTGTTTATTACTATAATAATTATTATTATTATTATTGTAGTTGTTCCTGTTGTTGTTATTTATTATTATTATTATTATTATTATTATTAAAATAATATCATAATGATAGTATTGTTAAAAATGGTGGTAACTATAATTAATAATAATAGTAGTAATGATAATACTATTACTATTACTATTATGATTAATGTTAAACCAATAAAAGTATTATTAATAATTATGATACTATTATTATTACTATTATTACTCATAATGTCTTTAACCGTAACATATTACTATGCTTTTATTTTTACTATTATTATTCTTATTATATAATATTTATATTAATGTTGTATTATTGTTATTATTTATATTAATATTAGGAATACTACCATTATTAGACTTATTATTATAATTATTATTAATATTATACTACTATTTTTTACAATGGTTATAATTAATTGTTGTTGTATTATTATTATTATTAGTATTATAGTTAATATTCAAAATATAGTTATTATTATGTTGTTGTTGTTGTTATGATGATGATGATTATGATGATAATGAAGATGATGTGATGATGATAATGATATGATGATTATGTAGATGATGTGATGATGATGATGATATGATGATTATGTAGATGATGATGATGATGATGACATCATGGTTATGATGATGATGATAATGAAGATGATGTGATGATGATGCTGATGATGATGATGATGATGTTATCATCACTATTATAACAACAACAACAATAATAATAACAGTAGCATATTGAACATTAACTATAATTATAATAATAAATAATAGTAATAAGGTAATAATGCAATAATAGTATAATATTAATAATAATTATAATAA
The DNA here is from genome assembly GCA_034195605.1 of Santalum album. NCBI lineage: Eukaryota > Viridiplantae > Streptophyta > Magnoliopsida > Santalales > Santalaceae > Santalum > Santalum album. Next base: position 24,887 of record JAXCHL010000035.1, read on the forward strand.
TAACAAGTATAATAACGGTAGTATTCCTAATATTAATATTAATATAATTATTATTAGTATTAGTCTAATATTAATATAAATAGTATTAGTATTAGTATTAGTATATGCATACTATTATTATTGCAAATAATAATATTATTGTTAATAATAATAATAATAATAATAATACGACGACAGTGATAACGCAGAGTAAAAATATTCATGTGTGCACACCTTCAATTTTATTGCAGGACAACCAAACATCCTTTTCCATCAGGAACTCCAAGCTGTAAGACATCAAAAGGTATAACAAAACAAATCGGCACAGTTAATATAATACAGAAACCAACAACTTGAAGGGAGAAAAAAGTACGAACTATAGCATCCAAAAAAAACAGCAGCACCACATCTGAAATAATACATGCAATGAAACCAGCAATTTTACAAATCATGTAACTTTTTTTTTCCCCCAAATTCAATCTCATAAGAAGCATCAGTCTTATAAAATTTGGAGTTCTGATTAAGAAAAGCAAGCTAATTAGGACGGTTTAAAAAATGGAGGACATTACTTTCCTTAAATAATCAATAACAGTACCATAAATATTTACTAATCTTGGATTATATTATAACATCTCTGAATTTAGCAAGTCATTTAACAAATCAGATTTTGCAAAATAAGTTATTGGATTTCACAAGTAGTCACAAAAATTCATCCTGGAATTTAATCTTGATCCAACCATCTCCAATAACACATTGCACAAGTGTATGAAGGATTATACATACCGTTGCTGACTCGACGAACACAATCCCGTGAATATTTAGGCGGACTTTCACCACCACTTTGGACCCTTCTCTTTTTGTACCAGTCTGCTCGTGACGGGAGAGGAAAGAATAATGTCAGAGTCGTCAAGTGAAACATACTTGACTCCAAACAGTTATACTTCAAAGTCAGTATGTGAAGAGTTGACTTACAGTATATGAACTGATCTTTGGGTGTGCCCGTACTTCATTATTATCAGCACTTTGTTGGTGTAGCAAGGGTTCCAAAACCCTCTTTCAATACAATTATCCAAGAACTATAAATTAATGGAAATCAAATTAGTTGTTGGCAAAAAGGTGAGTAGCGAGAAAACATACAGGCAGCCCAATTTAGTCCTTCCGTTTGCACGCTTCTAACTTCTTCCTCAAGCTTTTTCACGTTGGTCTCATCATCCCGTGGATTTACACCCAGCAGGATAGATGACTTGCTACCTGGAAAGGATAGAGCTCTAAATTAGCCTAGGGCAATAGAATAATGGGAGACAAAATTGAGAGGAAAGGAGAACATACAAATGGGGACAACGACAAATAATTTAAAGAGCAGCCATACCAAATGTACAAGAAAATTTCATCACATCAGACCTGCAAAATGGTCAAATATTAGGCTATTCACAAATTAGGGTCTGCAGAGGTCTTTGTTGGTGTAGCAAGGGTTCCAAAACCCTCTTTCAATACAATTATCCAAGAACTATAAATTAATGGAAATCAAATTAGTTGTTGGCAAAAAGGTGAGTAGCGAGAAAACATACAGGCAGCCCAATTTAGTCCTTCCGTTTGTACGCTTCTAACTTCTTCCTCAAGCTTTTTCACGTTGGTCTCATCATCCCGTGGATTTACACCCAGCAGGATAGATGACTTGCCACCTGGAAAGGATAGAGCTCTAAATTAGCCTAGGGCAATAGAATAATGGGAGACAAAATTGAGAGGAAAGGAGAACATACAAACGGGGACGACGACAAATAATTTAAAGAGCAGCCATACCAAATGTACAAGAAAATTTCATCACATCAGACCTGCAAAATGGTCAAATATTAGGCTATTCACAAATTAGGGTCTGCAGAGGTAATTCACAAACTCAAACTGTAGAAAAAACAAATAATAAGCCAACAAGAAACACACCTTCTTTAATGCTAGCGAGTTTCCAAAAGTGTGCATGCAGTCAGCCATGGAAAACTTAAAAACATCTTACTCAAAAAATAATAAACCCGGTTGACAGTGCATTTATACATTTATAGAATATAAAAGTAAAAGATGTGAAGTTCACACGGACAATGAGATACTCTCCTGGTTATCCCACTTCTAAGATGTTTACATCCCAATCATCATGGGGATTTTATGTTTCTTTTACAGTAGAGTAACATAGGATGGCCAGCAAGAAACATACCTTCTTTATATGCTAGCAAGTTCCCTGGAGTGTAGGTACAATCAGATACATATGAAAATGGAAAAATTACAGAATGCCAGAACTATTTCTAGAATTAATAACAGTACCACCTGGAAAGGATAGAGCTCTAAATTAGCCTAGGGCAATAGAATAATGGGAGACAAAATTGAGAGGAAAGGAGAACATACAAACAAGGACGATGACAAATAATTTAAAGAGCAGCCATACCAAATGTACAAGAAAATTTCATCACATCAGAAACTTATTACCGAAAAAATAATCGCCTTTAGGGCAGCTAGATCCCTGGGGATGCCATATGTGGATGGTCTTTACCCTGCTTGACAGCAGAAATTTTATTAGTACGTAGTAAAGAATCAAAACATGTAACATACGACAGAGAGAATTTAACAAGTTGTGGTAGATCCAACCTTCCCACAGCACTGAAAAGTTTCTCAAGATTTTGGTGAGTGTGATCTTCGGGTAAATTTTCAGCCTCAACAATTTGAGACTGCCAGGAAGACACAAAAATGAAAAAACATCATCACACTAAACATTTTTGGAGAAGCACTTAAGAATCATCCATACCACTAAAATTAGATGAAAAAAGGAAAACATCACGTGTAGCACCTGCAAGTCTTCTTTGTCTCTCAGTGAAATTTTTTTTACGCTTCACCTTGTTGTCATCCTCACTAACAATCTTCAAACGTGGAAGTATAATATTGCGTAATAATAGTCCCAGCTTATGAATATTGTGGTAAAGTATCCGTAACAAGTAAAAATTAGAGCTAGTTAACCAAAAAAACTCACAAGCTTTGATGAGTTCTTAAGTGCTTGTACCAGCAAATGGTGGCTGTTACTTCTGAGGGACTTGATTTTCTTTGAAGAAGCAATAACAGATATTGGAATTGGTACAATGCCAACCTCGTAAGTAGACTTATTAGGACAAAATCAATGCTATTATCTTGAATTGTCCTTACCATAATAATTTTAATATCAATATTAATAATGCTGATAATGTTACTTTTATTATTGCTGTTATTACTGTTAATATTATTATAATAATTAATAATTTTATTTTTATTACTATCACTGTTATATTTTTTCTATTCATTACCCATCTAGTATTTGATTCTAATGATATGTCTTTTTCTCTTTTTGCAGTTTTTTTTTCATCATTGCCTCAGCTTGGATTTTTTTTATTACTACTGTTACTATTACTGTTAATATTACTAATATTATTATTGTTATAGTTGTATTATTATTACTATTAATATTATTATTATTACTACTATTACAATTATTATCATCATTAGTATTAGTATAAGAATTGCTATTACTATTATTATTATTATAGTTATTATTAATATTATTATTAGTTTTATTGTTATTAATGTATGATGATGATGTCATGATGAGGGTGATGTTATGGATTGATGTTGATGCTGTCATGATTATGATGTTATGGTGATGATGCCATGAAAATGTTATGGTGATGATGTACATGAAGATGCTGTGTTGATGATGATCATGATGTCATGATGAGGGATGATGATGATGTTATGGTTCGATGTTGGTGATGTCACGATGATGATGTTGATGATGTTATGGTGATGTATAATAGTTACAATATAATTATAATAATTATAACTATAATTATAATAATAGTAGTGTTAATAATGATACTAATAATGAAGTAAGAATAATAATAATTATTATGATCATAAGAATAATAGTAATAGTAATAGTAATTTGTAATAGTTGTAGCAATACTAATAACGGTAATAATAAAAGTAACATTTTCATTAACATTATTAATAGTAGTGTTGCTAATAACAACAATAATAATGATGATAATAATAATAATAATAATAATAATAACAATAATAATATTCGTAATATTAAAAGTAATAGTAACAGTAGTAATAATAATAATAAAAGAGGACCTAGCTGAGGCAATGATGAAAAATCTAAAAAAGAACAGAAAACATATATTATCAGCATCAAATATTAAATGCAGTGTTATCAAGGCGGCGCCTTGTCGTCAAGGCGCTGCCGGAGGGTTAAGGCGTTGAACGCCTTGGTCGGAAGGCCACAAGGCAGTCGCCTTGGGCGCCTTGGCCACCTAGGCGGGTGCCTTGGTTCAGCTTTTTTTTTTTTTTTTTGGAGATGGAAATGTAAAAGAAAATTTCATCACATCAGACCTGCAAAAGTATCAAATATTAGGCTATTCACAAATTAGGGTCTGCAGAGGTAATTCACAAACTCAAACTGTAAAAAAACAAATAACAGGCCAACAAGAAACATACATTGATAGAAGCAGTGCCTGGACCAGAATCAACCGTCACTGAATCTAACACTGTAGAAACTCTTAAAGCATATTAAATGACACAACTAGAAAAAGAGAAAACCAAAAGGTGGTGCTTTGACGTTGACGTGATCATCAAAGGTTAATGCAAATTATAATTGGTACTGATGACAATAAAACACTCGCTAGAGGCAGGGAAAAAATACCTACTACTTGACATAAAAATTAGTGAAAAGCAAAAGTCTATGTAATCACCATACTTATAATATCTTTTATAAAGCGGAAGCACTTAAAAAAATGTAAATCATAGGTAAAAGTAAAACAAAAATCAAGAAACATAATTCGAAAAAATATAAAGCATCTTATGTTTTCTCAGTAGTACTAGCAGTCAATCTATCAGTGTTTTGTGCATTTAAAATGTTATGTTGTCTAGTATATAATTTGAAAATCTTCTGTCTATGCCAAACAAGAAACAAGAAACATACCTTTGTAGCCATTCACAAAACAATATAGGCCAGCAAGAAACATACCTTCTTTATATGCTAGCAAGTTCCCTGGAGTGTGGATATAGTCAAACATATATGAAATGGAAAAATTACAGAAAGCCAGAACTATTTCTAGGATTAAAATTACAATCGGAAGACATCATCCGAAAAGTTTATGGGCAATCATAACAAGAACCTGCATCGCAATTCACAAGTTCAAACAGTAAAAATATAGGCCAGCAAGAAACATACCTTCTTTATATGCTAAGCAAGTTCATTGGAGTGAGCATGCACTCAGACATATATGAAATGGCAAAATTACAGAAAGCAAGAACTATTTCTAAAACCAAAATGACCGTTGCAAGACATCTGGAACGTTTATAGCCTAGCTTGAAAGATGCAACGAGATAGGATAACCATCACAGAAGATGTATGAACTTTTAAAATCGCATAAAGATCATCACTTTAGAACCAATGTGATTTTCATAGGACATCCCTTCTCTTTAACTAATTTAGATTCTGGAACACCTAAAAGATTTTAAGGAGGATCAACGACTCCCCCACTTTTCGCCTCCAAAACCATGCCTCTAAAGTATACAAAAAAGCAATCAACCAATTTGAGATTTACGGTCGTCAAAACCCAAAATTGTTTTATTAACAACAATAGAATGTATAGTCTTTTGGTTATGCCATTTTTAAAATGTTAGTACTCCAATCAACATAGGAATGAATGCAGAAATCTCATAAATTGGAGAATTACTCAAGCTACCTAGCATAAGGGCCAAAACAGGCAGGCCTTGTTACAAAGGGCATAGCCTTTTTCATGATAGATCCATAACAGATCCCAACCCTAAAGTCAACAAACTTTTCTTGCTTGTTGGAAAATAATAGTTTTTGGTACAAAACTAAGAAGAGTCAAAAGGCACATGAACAAATTCAACCACATAAAAGCAATATCCACAACACAATTGCAACTACTTGAACACTAAACAAGAAACACAGGAACAGATTCATAGCTTCAACACCATTCAACTCAATCGAAAAGAATAAAGAAAAACAAAACAATGTCCAATTGAAACTACTTGAACACCAACACAAGAAAGACCTATGCACAGACAAATTCAAAACCTCAGACCTGTGCACAGGAACACATTCACAGATTCAACCCCATTCAACCCAATTCCACTCAATCAAAAAGAATAAAGAGAAACAAAATAGTGTCCACAGAACAAATTGCAACTACTTGAACACCAAACAAGACCGACCTCAGATTCAACCCCACAGCTACAACACAAATTGCAACTAAAACAGAAAACAAGGAAACCTTGGACATTTTCACTTCCATTTCCCAACAGACTCAATTGGAAAGAAAAAACAAGAAGAAGAAGAAGAAAACCTCCACAGCACAAAGCTGGTACAGAGCTACACATTGGCTCTTTCAAGTTTCCCTAACTTTTCACAGCAACACAAATTCAAATTACATGAAAAACCTATGCCTCATGCACAGGAACAAATTCAACCACACAAAGCAATATCCACCGCACAAATTGCAACTACTTGAACACCAAACAAGAAACACAAGAACAGATTCACAAATTCAACCCCATTCAACTCAATCGAAAAGAATAAAGAAAAACAAAACAATGCCACAACAGAAATTGCAACTAAAAACAAAAAATACCTATGCAGGAATAGATTAACAACTTCAACACCATTCAACTCAATCAAAAAGAATAAAGAAAAAAAAACAATGTCTAATTGCAACTACTTGAACACCAAACAAGGACCTATGCACAAGAACAAATTCACACATTCACATATTCAACCCCATTCATCCCAATTCAGCTCAATCAAAAAGAATAAAGAAAAACAAAACAGTGTCCACAGAACAAATTGCAACTACTTGAACACCAAACAAGAAAGATCTTAGATCCAACCCCACAGCCACAACACAAATTGCAAATAAAACAGAAAACAAGGAAACCTTGTACATTCTCACTTCCATTTCCCAACAGACTCGATCAGAAAGAAAAAACAACAAGAACAAAACTCCCACAGCACAAAGCTGGTAGAGAGCTTACGCATTGACTCTTTAAAGTTTCCCAAACTTTTCACAGCAACTCAAATTCAAATTACATGAACACCAAACATAAAGAACCTATGCCTCACACATAGGAACAAATTCAACCACACAAAGCAATATCGACAACACAAATTGCAAATAAAACAGAAAACAAGGAAACCCTGTACGTTCTCACTTCCATTTCCCAACAGACTCAATCAGAAAGAAAAAACAACAAGAACAAAACTTCCACAGCACAAAGCTAGTAGAGAGCTTACGTATTGACACTTTAAAGTTTCCCTAACTTTCCACAGCAACTCAAATTCAAATTACATGAACACCAAACATGAAAAACCTATGCCTCACACACAGGAACAAATTCAACCACACAAAGCAATACCCATAGCACAAATTGCAAATAGTTGTGAACACCAAACAAGAAACACGGGAAAGGATTCACAGATTCAACCCCATTCAACTCAATCGAAAAGAATATAGAACAATAAAATAATGCCGCGACAGAAATTGCAACTAAAAACAAAGAAGACCACGTAGGAACAGAAGGGCCTATGCACAGGAACAAATTCACACATTCACAGATTCAACCCAATTCAGCTCAGTCCAAAAGAATAAAGAAAAACAAAACAGTGTCCACAGAAAAAACTGCAACTACTTGAACACCAAACAAGAAAGACCTAAGATTCAACCCCACAGCCAGAACACACATTGCAACTACAAGAATGGAAAACAAGGAAACCTTGTTTGTTCTCATTTCCATTTCCCAATAGACTCAATCAGAAAGAAAAAGAAAAAACAAGAACAAAACCTCCACAGCACAAAGCTAGTAGAGAGTTACACATTGACCCTTCCAAGTTTAGAACTGGATCCACACGCGACCATGCAAAAATAATACAAAGAAGGAATAATCTAAAACAGCACAGAAATCCTAAGAGAAAAATGTTTTTGCGGTGCAATTGTCCTAACACCAGTGCACGTAATGCCAAATAAAGTAAGCTGGGCATCATCCTCCATAAACAGATAAACATGTATATCAATTAATCAATGATACTACATAACGAAAGCTTAAACCTGAGGATCCATCCGCATATGAAGTGGGCCACTAGAGAGCAAGCTAAACCCTCTTGCCGCATCATCCACCTGTGAAGGGAATCAGTGAACCCACGCCTCCGCTGGCAAAGCGATTGACCGACAGGAAGGAGACAGAAAAAGTAAAAGCCAAAAACATATCAAAACATCAAAAAAGGATCCGGAAAATCAGATGTAGATGGAGAGAGAGAGAGAGAGAGAGAGAGACCAGTAGGCCAGCACGAATGCAGCGAGAAACGGGTTTCTTCTTGTCCTCGTCTTTGCCATTAAGGGCCGAATTCTTGCCCATAATCAACCCTTTTGCTCTTTTTCCAGAAATTTCCCTTCCCAGAGAGGGGTCAGAAAATTAGGGTTCCTGTGGAGAGGAAGAAAGATCAAGAGAGGATGGATCGATGTTTCCAAGGACTAGAAAGAATGAACGAAAAGAAAGGAAAGGAAAGAAATTCGTGAAGCGGCGGGGAGAGTTCTTGCACTGGATATCGGTCTTGGGGATTTTCATCAGATCCTCGAGACTGTTCACGATATCAGCGACTTCCTTGCGCTGGATATCACCTCCGCCGAAGGGCTTCGGCTGCTGTATGAGGAGGGCCAGGGCAAGGATGTTCTGCGACGGCCGCGGCCACCGTGAAAGTGATCCGCCCGTCAGGGTGCAGCGACGCCTGCAACTGGATCTCATCGTCTTCCTCCATGGTCACGAATCAAGATCTGCAAGATCGGAGTTCTGATGATGAACAAGCTCACATAGAGACAGAGAGAGTTCTCTAGGAGGAGGAAGAAGAGAGAAGGATGATCGTTGGGTGAGATATGGGGAGAAGAGAGAAGAAATAGAGAATTGGAAATGGAGATGACCGTTTAACATTTTGAATAAAGGCTTGCCACCGCCTTTGAACTCCTATTTTCAAAAAAGAAAAATAAAGAATAAATAACGTAATATATACACTAACATCTAATAATAATGATATCCTTGAAAATATGTAAGTACTAGCAAATTATATGTATGGATTAATAGAGTGAGTGAAGTGTTATGTACGTGACATGTGATGTGTTGTGGCTGATTCCTTGGATTGTATCGGGCTCTTGTTTGTACAAGCAATTTGCTCTTTAATGAATTATTATGAACTTAAAAATTTTTATCATTTATTCAAATTTTACTACTTATCAAATTTATTAGATATTTTTTAAATATAAAATAATAAATTTAAATTGAATCAACAGACGGATAAATCAATTTCATCAATATTGTAAGCTAAACCAACGCTTACAAGCATTTCACTGCGTTCCGTATGATGGGAATAATCCATTCTAAAGCCCAGTAAAGGTTGCCCCATTTGAAACCGACCATTTCCGTACATTTTGTCCAAATCACCCATTCGAAGCACAACAATTTGTCCGAGTTACAACTCCAGCCCTTTAACTTTGGGCCCAATTGCCATGAGTTCTTGTAAGGCCCAACTTGAATCAATACAAGCACACTCCAGAAAGATTAATTGAGGGCCATTTTACAACGGTCAATGGAGGACATCAACTGTGGCCGTGTGTCCTGGAGCCCGATTTTCAACTAAATTTTTAAATCTAAAGTGTGTATGGTTCATGGCTTCCGTAATTACAATTAGGCACCTGCCTTAATCAATAATTATATTTGAGCTCCTAATCTATTCAAATAATTATTATTTAGGCTCCTAACCTATTCAATGATTATAATTAGGCCCCAGCCCTGCTCAATAGTTATTATTAGACTCTTAACCTATTTTTCGATCATTTATAACCCGCAAGGCAATGGTTCTCTCACCCGTCAATATTATCCGCGAGATCCATTTTTCAATACATGGGACCTCTCATCCATGTATCAATCAACCATGGCTTATTCAACTATTGCTTATGTCTTAACTTCCCCAAGTGATATTTCCTATGTCTAAAGATAGACTTAATTCATCTGAGGGACCTCTCTCATGGCCAAGGACTCACTTAATTTCATCTAAGGACATTACCCATGGCTAAGGGCTCAATTAATTTCGTCTAAGGGCATCAGCACCTAAGGACTTGTAGAATTTTGTCCAATGACATCACACATGTGTAAAGACATCACCTTTATCTAAGAACTTATTTAATGTTGTCCAAGGGACATCACTAATGTCTAAAAACATATTTAATTTCATTTAATGACATCATTTATGTTTAAGGAGTCTCTATCTTGTCTAAAGACACATCCTATGTCTAAGGATATGTACCCTATTTGTCTGCGGTCCCTCGACCTATAACATTTGTCTGTAGTTCCTTGAGCTATGATGCATCCAAGAAGTTTGTTATTTGAATTGAACCATACAAGTCCTAAGCACGAGCTTAAACTATGCATAGCTCCTAAACACTAGCTTAAATTATGCACCACTCCTAAGCATAAGCTTTTAAACTCTGGCTAGATTCCTTATGGGATATGTAGGATTCGATGGGTTCAACCATCTACATTTATATGAATCTATCTACAATCCTTTGACACAAAACATTTGCACTCATTCAGAACTATGTTGGCTTGTTTCTCTATGGGATACATTGGATGCCTAAGGGCCAAACATGCTCACGCTCAGTGTAGAGAACTAACCTGAGACTTTATAGTGGGATGGTTGTGTTTCTATTGATCAACCTGGTAAAGATGCCAACCAGAGTTTCGATACCAAGTGACAGAGGAGTGACATCCAACAAAAGCGACTCCTTAACATCTCCACGAAGGATGCCACCTTGAATAGCAGCCCCCATTGCAACTGCCTCATCAAGGTTAAACCCCCTTGCTTGGGCTCTTCCCAAAGAAGCTCAAAAGCATGGAAGGACTAGGATTTAGGCAGTTTCTAGTATGGTTCAAGTTTAATGACCTCAAAATTCTGCACATAACCCACAAGTCAATGTGCCTGAGTTACATCCCCAGGTTCCACCTACTTCAAGGGCTGTGCCGGAAGAGAACAATTAGTAGGCAGTTATGAACAAGAGATCAATTCATACTCGTAAAATCCAAACTTTAATGAAGTATACATCCACGAAATATACAAAAAAGCCTATTCATCCTAAGGATTGAAAATTTAATATAATTTTTAAATGTCATTTCTTCTCCTGCTTAGGATGAATAGTCTATGTATTTCCAAATCTCATGAAAATTGACATGCTTATGTATTTTGATATTTTATTTCTATTTGTATGGTTAAAATTATTTTTAAATTCACCAAAAATTATGAAGTTACAAAACTGCACATGACTACATACTTTTGGACCGGAGAGGATCTGATTCCCTTATAGTTATGGCCAACACTGTAAAGGGAGGTGCTTTTTGTGTTGTTATCCAGTTGGCCTGAGCATGTTAGCATGAAACGTTGCATTTAGTGTTTGTCGTGTGCGAATCATAAGGCGCTGTCAAAGTCACCCGCATCTATAATTTGCAAAGGGAGCCAAACGGTGTAGAATAATTAATTTAGTAATCTGCATACATGGCCAATTAAATAATTTTACAATTAAATCATGGATATAATTACATAGTACCGGAAGCTGCGTGTCATAATTGGTTGTTTTTAATACCAGACTATTATATTTGTAGATTGAATGATTACCTCTCGATCCAAGCAACCTTCATTAGCCACTTGTATTATGAGTTAAGTTTGCAGCAAATGTGGCATCTATTCTCCCATTACTCTCATAACTTACAGAAAAAGGGGAAGAAAAACACTCCTTATTAATAATTAACAAGTTAAGGGGTTGCTTTATTTATGAAACCTAACTCTCGATATAAGTCCAAGGGAATTGCATCATTTCAGTTACAGCTGCAAGAAGGGCAAGCACAAATGAAGGACAAAATGGGAAGGGCAAGCACAAATGAAGGACAAAATGGAGGAAGAGATGGTTAGGATGTTGAGGATGTTTAGTATTCTAAATATATGTTACATAAACGTGGACCTGGCCATACGGGTCTTAAAGGTTAAGGCCCGTTAACTCGAAAACCCTAAATATACTCTATATATACGGGTCGGAGGCAACGGTTTAGGTATTTCAAACTCGATACATTGAGTGTAATACCTTAAACAATGCTTAAACCCTAACATAAGATGCATGACTCTCACAACAATTTGGGCCAAGAAATAGATTGCTTAAGAAATGCAAATGTTGGAATGGTAAAGGAGATTAGCAAAGTTGGGAGCATCATGTCTTTAGAGATGGAAATCTGCAAACCAAAGCAGACGACATCAGCCACATGGTTGGGGTCTCATTAGAAACAAAAGAAGCTTTTGGATGGGCAATCCACTGCCCTTGAAGGCCTTGAGTTTTTTAACAAGTCTCAATCCCAGGCGCCCGAAGGGGGCAGAGAAACCCTGCAAAGGCTAGCTAAATTCAATCGTAAACAACAAGAAGAGCTTTTAGTTCGCCAAGAGTAACCCCAACTAGCCCTTGATCATCTAGTTAAGAGCTTGAAGACAATCATAGAAGCTCAGGTTAATATTTTCTCTGACTCCCACTTTTACTGCAGTAATTTTGTTTTCTTGGGTTGACCATGAATGCAATGTTTTCCTTGTTAGATTTTTTTTTGGTTGGAGTAGGATGCTTTTGAATCGAAGCAAATGAGCATGTTCATCGCTTTAGAGAAGCTCTTCACCTTGCTCAATGCCATGTTGGTCAAATCACGTGTCATCAAGGCATTCCTCGTTTATTGTATTATAATTTTCATCATCTACATGTTTACTAGTACAAAGAAGACATACATTGTGAGACCAAGGATTTATAATGGTATGTCCATTATCTTTTTATGTTTCATCTCTGATGGCTTTGCTAGTACTGGAGTTGTAAACTTCACATCATAGTGTATATTTCTAGGGCTCCGTGTTACACTGGCAATTGAATTTTTACTACTTCAGCGTGAGACCAATGAGATTGACTGAACGCTGTGGACTATAAATATGGTCAGGTCATTCTTTGTGCTCTTTTGCCTCACTGTAGCTGATACAAGCAGTTTTTAAAGTATAGGTGAGTAAAGTTTTTGATAATTACTAAATATGGGATTTATTTACCTTCCTTGACTAACGTGGATGGATTTTACAAATCTGCAAAGACTATGAGATGCTGAATCATAAGATACTGTTATTCTTGATTGAAAAGGTTAATGGAATGCAGAGGAACAAAGATCTGTGTTGGGAAACGGAGGATAGCGATGTAGAGTGCTCTTCATGGATCGACTCCGACTCTGCGCTTCCAAATGAAGAAGCTGGGGAGTCTTTAATACCAACCATTGCAATTACAAGATCATATAATCTTCGTCCTTGCTAGCATAGTTTCTATGCCTAGTCTTTTGCTCCTTTATAAGACTGCTGATCAAGTTACCATGCAGTACCAAAGTTATGGTTAGCTCTGGAACTCCATGTGTATAAAATAGTGTTCTGCATACTGATACACTTGGTACAGTTTCATTTAGGGCTGCTCTTATTCATATTCCTTGTTCATAGGGATGCTGTTTACTTGTAAGAAATATTGCATCCAGATACGATGAGATGCAGGGGCGTTTTTGTAAGCCTCCATGTCAACATTTCTGCACTTCAGCAAGTTCATAGACTAAAGAAGCTTTTATCCCACATCGGCGTTTTGAGTTTATCATGAGTCCTCATATTAATTTAATTTTAGAGGTTAGAGAATCTTAATCAGGTTCAAGAACTACAAGTTTTAGCATTTTGTAGGACTAAATCTAACAATTAGAATGGAGTAATGCTACTCTTCTCGAAAATATAAATTCTAAATAAATGCTACCATTCACATGTAAAAGTGAACCTCACATATCCAGATGAGTCTCACTTATCACATAGCAGTTGTAAGATTTGTTAGGAATGACTTTTCGCAAAGTGAATAGATTTACCTATTAGAATGAGGAAGCTCCCACGTGAGTTGCTTTCAATGTCTTTATTTTTTGTTTTCCACA
>JAXCHL010000036.1:0-115714 GCA_034195605.1 Santalum album
AAACAAAAAACAAGGAAACCTTGTACATTCTCACTTCCATTTCCCAACAGACTCAATCAGAAAGAAAAAACAACAAGAACAAAACTCCCACAGCACAAAGCTGGTAGAGAGCTTACGCATTGACTCTTTAAAGTTTCCCAAACTTTTCACAGCAACTAAAATTCAAATTACATGAACGCCAAACATGAAGAACCTATGCCTCACACATAGGAACAAATTAAACCACACAAAGCAATATCCACAACACAAATTGCAAATAAAACAGAAAACAAGGAAACCCTGTACGTTCTCACTTCCATTTCCCAACAGACTCAATCCAAAAGAAAAAACAACAAGAACAAAACTTCCATAGCACAAAGCTGGCAGAGAGCTTACGTATTGACTCTTTAAAGTTTCCCTAACTTTTCACAGCAACTCAAATTCAAATTACATGAACACCAAACATGAAAAACCTATGCCTCACACATAGGAACAAATTCAACCACACAAAGCAATATCCATAGCACAAATTGCAAATAGTTGTGAACACCAAACAAGAAACACGGGAAAGGATTCACAGATTCAACCCCATTCAACTCAATCGAAAAGAATATAGAACAATAAAATAATGCCGCGACAAGAATTGCAACTAAAAACAAAGAAGACCACGTAGGAACAAAAGGGCCTACGCACAGGAACAAATTCACACATTCACAGATTCAACCCAATTCAGCTCAGTCCAAAAGAATAAAGAAAAACAAAACAGTGTCCACAGAAAAAACTGCAACTACTTGAACACCAAACAAGAAAGACCTAAGATTCAACCCCACAGCCAGAACACACATTGCAACTACAAGAATGGAAAACAAGGAAACCTTGTTTGTTCTCATTTCCATTTCCCAATAGACTCAATCAGAAAGAAAAAGAAAAAACAAGAACAAAACCTCCACAGCACAAAGCTAGTAGAGAGTTACACATTGACCCTTCCAAGTTTAGAACTAGATCCACGCGCGACCATGCAAAAATAATACAAAGAAGGAATAATCTAAAACAGCACAGAAATCCTAAGAGAAAAATGTTTATGCAGGTGCGGTGCAATTGTCCTAACACCAGTGCACGTAACTGCCAAATAAAGTAAGCTGGGCATCATCCTCCATAAACAGATAAACATGTATATCAATTAATCAATGATACTACATAACGAAAGCTTAAACCTGAGGATCCATCCGCATATCAAGTGGGCCACTAGAGAGCAATCTAAACCCTCTTGCCGCATCATCCACCTGTGAAGGGAATCAGTGAACCCACGCCTCCGCTGGCAAAGCGATTGACCAACAGGAAGGAGACAAAAAAAGTAAAAACCAAAAACATATCAAAACATCAAAAAGGATCCGGAAAATCAGATGTAGATGGAGAGAAAGAGAGAGAGAGAGAGAGAGAGAGAGAGAGAGAGAGAGAGAGAGAGAGAGAGAGAGAGAGAGACCAGGAGGCCAGCACGAATGCAGCGAGAAACGGGTTTCTTCTTGTCCTCGTCTTTGCCATTAAGGGCCCAATTCTTGCCCATAATCAACCCTTTTGCTCTTTTTCCAGAAATTTCCCTTCCCAGAGAGGGGTGAGAAAATTAGGGTTCCTGTGAAGAGGAAGAAAGATCAAGTAAGGATGGATCGATGTTTCCAAGGACTAGAAAGAATGAACGAAAAGAAAGGAAAGGAAAGAAATTCGTGAAGCGGCGGGGAGAGTTCTTGCACTGGATATCGGTCTTGGGGATTTTCATCAGATCCTCGAGACTGTTCACGATATCAGCGACTTCCTTGCGCTGGATATCACCTCCGCCGAAGGGCTTCGGCTGCTGTATGAGGAGGGCCAGGGCAAGGATGTTCTGCGACGGCCGCGGCCACCGTGAAAGTGATCCGCCCGTCAGGGTGCAGCGACGCCTGCAACTGGATCTCATCGTCTTCCTCCATGGTCACGAATCAAGATCTGCAAGATCGGAGTTCTGATGATGAACAAGCTCACATAGAGACAGAGAGAGTTGTCTATGAGGAGGAAGAAGAGAGAAGGATGATCGTTGGGTGAGATATGGGGAGAAGAGAGAAGAAATAGAGAATTAGAAATGGAGATGACCGTTTAACATTTTGAATAAAGGCTTGCCACCGCCTTTGAACTCCTATTTTCAAAAAAGAAAAATAAAGAATAGATAACGTAATATATACACTAACATCTAATAATAATGATATCCTCAAAAATATGTAAGCACTAGCAAAATATGTAAGCACTAGCAAATTATGTGTATGGATTAATAGAGTGAGTAAAGTGTTATGTACGTGACATGTGATGTATTGTGGCTGATTCCTTGGATTGTATCGGGCTCTTGTTTGTACAAACAATTTACTTTTTAATGATTATTATGAACTTAAAAAAATTTTATCATTTATTCAAATTTTACACTTATCAAATTTATTAGATATTTTTTAAATATAAAATAATAAATTTAAATTGAATCAACAGACGGATAAATCGATTTCATCAATATTGTAAGCTAAACCAACGCTTACAAGCATTTCACTGCGTTCCGTATGATGGGAATAATCCATTCTAAAGCCCAGTAAAGGTTGCCCCATTTGAAACCGACCATTTCCGTACATTTTGTCCAAATCACCCATTCGAAGCACAACAATTTGTCCGAGTTACAACTCCAGCCCTTTAACTTTGGGCCCAATTGCCATGAGTTCTTGTAAGGCCCAACTTGAATCAATACAAGCACACTCCAGAAAGATTAATTGAGGGCCATTTTACAACGGTCAATGGAGGACATCAACTGTGGCCGTGTGTCCTGGAGCCCGATTTTCAACTAAATTTTTAAATCTAAAGTGTGTATGGTTCATGGCTTCCGTAATTACAATTAGGCACCTGCCTTATTCAATAATTATATTTGAGCTCCTAATCTATTCAAATAATTATTATTTAGGCTCCTAACCTATTCAATGATTATAATTATGCCCCAGCCCTGCTCAATAGTTATTATTAGACTCTTAACCTATTTTTCGGTCATTTATAACCCGCAAGGCAATGGTTCTCTCACCCGTCAATATTATCCGCGAGATCCATTTTTCAATACATGGGACCTCTCATCCATGTATCAATCAACCATGGCTTATTCAACTATTGCTTATGTCTTAACTTCCCCAAGTGATATTTCCTATGTCTAAAGATAGACTTAATTCATCTGAGGGACCTCTCTCATGGCCAAGGACTCACTTAATTTCATCTAAGGACATTACCCATGGCTAAGGGCTCAATTAATTTCGTCTAAGGGCATCAGCACCTAAGTACTTGTAGAATTTTGTCCAATGACATCACACATGTGTAAGGACATCACCTTTATCTAAGAACTTATTTAATGTCGTCCAAGGGACATCACTAATGTCTAAAAACATATTTAATTTCGTTTAATGACATCATTTATGTTTAAGGAGTCTCTATCTTGTCTAAAGACACATCCTATGTCTAAGGATATGTACCCTATTTGTCTGCGGTCCCTCGACCTATAACATTTGTCTGTAGTTCCTTGAGCTATGATGCATCCAAGAAGTTTGTTATTTGAATTGAACCATACAAGTCCTAAGCACGAGCTTAAACTATGCATAGCTCCTAAACACTAGCTCAAATTATGCACCACTCCTAAGCATAAGCTTTTAAACTCTGGCTAGATTCCTTATGGGATATGTAGGATTCGATGGGTTCAACCATCTACATTTATATGAATCTATCTACAATCCTTTGACACAAAACATTAGCACTCATTCAGAACTATGTTGGCTTGTTTCTCTATGGGATACATTGGATGCCTAAGGGCCAAACATGCTCACGCTCAGTGTAGAGAACTAACCTGAGACTTTATAGTGGGATGGTTGTGTTTCTATTGATCAACCTGGTAAAGATGCCACCCAGAGTTTCAATACCAAGTGACAGAGGAGTGACATCCAACAAAAGCAACTCCTTAACATCTCCACGAAGGATGCCACCTTGAATAGCAGCCCCCATTGCAACTGCCTCATCAAGGTTAAACCCCCTTCCTTGGGCTCTTCCCAAAGAAGCTCAAAAGCATGGAAGGACTAGGATTAAGGCAGTTTCTAGTATGGTTCAATTTTAATGACCTCAAAATTCTGCACATAACCCACAAGTCAATGTGCTTGAGTTACATCCCCAGGTTCCACCTACTTCAAGGGCTGTGCAGGAAGAGAACAATTATTAGGCAGTTATGAACAAGAGATCAATTCATACTCTAAAATCCAAACTTTAATGAAGCATACATCCACGAAATACACAAAAAAGCCTATTCATCCTAAGGATTGAAAATTTAATATAATTTTTAAATGTCATTTCTTTTCCTGCTTAGGATGAATAGTCTATGTATTTCCAAATCTCATGAAAATTGACATGCTTATGTATTTTGATATTTTATTTCCATTTGTATGGTTAAAATTATTTTTAAATTCACCAAAAATTACGAAGTTACAAAACTGCACATGACTACATACTTTTGGACTGGAGAGGATCTGATTCCTTTATAGTTATGGCCAACACTGTAAAGGGAGGTGCTTTTTGTGTTGTTATCCAGTTGGCCCGAGCATGTTAGCATGAAACGTTGCATTTAGTGTTTGTCGTATGCGAATCATAAGGTGCTCTCAAAGTCACCCGCATCTATAATTTGCAAAAGGAGCCAAACGGTGTAGAATAATTAATTTAGTAATCTGCATGCATGGCCAATTAAATAATTTTACAATTAAATCATGGATATAATTACATAGTACCGGAAGTTGCGTGTCATAATTGGTTGTTTTTAATAGCAGACTATTATATTTGTAGATTGAATGATTACCTCTCAATCCAAGCAACCTTCGTTAGTCACTTGTATTATGAGTTAAGTTTGCAGCAAATGTGGCATCTATTCTCCCATTACTCTCATAACTTACAGAAAAAGGGGAAGAAAAACAATCCTTATTAATAATTAACAAGCTAAAGGGGTTGCTTTATTTATGAAACCTAACTCTCGATATAAGTCCAAGGGAATTGCATCATCTCAGTTACAGCTGCAAGAAGGGCAAGCACAAATGAAGGACAAAATGGAGGAAGAGATGGTTAGGATGTTGACGATGTTTAGTATTCTAAATATATGTTACATAAACGTAGACCTGGCCATACGGGTCTTAAGGATTAAGGCCCGTTAACTCAAAAACCCTAAATATACTCTATATATACGGGTCGGAGGCAACGGTTTAATTATTTCAAACTTGATACATTGAGTGTAATACCTTAAATAATGCTTAAACCCTAACATAAGATGCATGACTCTCACAACAATTTGGGCCAAGAAATAGATTGCTTAAGAAATGCAAATGTTGGAATGGTAAAGGAGATTAGAAAAGTTGGGAGCATCATGTCTTCAGAGATGGAAATCTGCAAACCAAAGGAGACGACATCAGCCACATGGCTGGGGTCTCATTAGAAACAAAAGAAGCTTTTGGATGGGCAATCCACTGCCCTTGAAGGCCTTGAGTTTTTTAACAAGTCTCAATCCCAGGCACCTGAAGGGGGCAGAGAAACCCTGCAAAGGCTAGCTAAATTCAATCGTAAACAACAAGAAGAGCTTTTAGTTTGCCAAGAGTAACCCCAACTAGCCCTTGATCATCTAGTTAAGAGCTTGAAGACAATCATAGAAGCTCAGGTTAATATTTTCTTTGACTCCCACTGTTACTGCAGTAATTTAGTCTTCTTAGGTTGACCATGAATGCAATGTTTTCCTTGTTGGATTTTTTTTTTGTTGAAGTAGGATGCTTTTGAATCGAAGCAAATGAGCATGTTCATCGCTTTAGAGAAGCTCTTCACCCTACTCAATGCCATGTTTGTCAAATCACGTGTCATGAAGGCATTCCTCGTTTATTGTATTATAATTTTCATCATCTACATGTTTACTAGTACACAGAAGACATACATTGTGAGACCAAGGATTTATAATGGTATGTCCATTATCTTTTTATGTTTCATCTCTGATGGCTTTGCTAGTACTGGAGTTGTAAACTTCACATCATAGTGTATATTTCTAGGGCTCCGTGTTGCACTGGCGATTAAATTTTTACTACTTCAGCGTGAGACCAATGAGGTTGACTGAACGCTGTGGACTATAAATATGGTCAGGTCATTCTTTGTGCTCTTTTGCCTCACTGCAGCTGATACAAGCAGTTTTTAAAGTATAGGTGAGTAAAGTTTTCGATAATTACTAAATATGGGATTCATTTACCTTCCTTGACTAACGTGGATGGATTTTACAAATCTGCAGAGACTATGAGGTGCTGAATCATAAGATACTGTTATCCTTGATTGAAAAGGTTAATGGAATGCAAAGGAACAAAGATTTGTGTTGGGAAACGGAGGATAGCGATGTAGAGTGCTCTTTATGGATCAACTCCGACTCTGCGCTTCCAAATGAAGAAGCCGGGGAGTCTTTAATACCAACCATTGCAATTACAAGATCATATAATCTCCGTCCTCGCTAGCATAGTTTCTATGCCTAGTCTTTTGCTCCTTTATAAGACTGCTGATCAAGTTATCATGTAATACCAAAGTTATGGTTAGCTCTGGAACTCCATGTGTATAAAATAGTGTTCTGCATACTGATATACTTGGTACAGTTTCATTTAGGGCTGCTCTTATTCATATTCCTTGTTCATAGGGATGCTATTTACTTGTAAGAAATATTGCATCCAGATATGATGAGATGCATGGGCGTTTTTGTAAGCCTCCATGTCAACATTTCTGCACTTCAGCAAGTCCATAGACTAAAGAAGCTTTTATCCCACATCGGCGTTTTGAGTTTATCACGAGTCCTCATATTAATTTAATTTTAAAGGTTAGAGAATCTTAATCAGGTTCAAGAACTACAAGTTTTAGCATTTTGTAGGACTAAATCTAACAATTAAAATGGAGTAATGCTACTCTTCTCAAAAATATAAATTCTGAATAAATGCTACCATTCACATGTAAAAGTGAACCTCACATATTCAGATGAGTCTCACTTATTACATAGCAGTTGTAAGATTTGTTAGGAATGACTTTTCGCAGAGTGAATAGATTTACCTATTAGAATGAGGAAGCTCCCACGTGAGTTGCTTTCAATGTCTTTATTTTTTATTTTCCACATATTATCCCCATTCAGATACTCAAAATAGGAAGATTCTAAATATGTTCAAAATAAAACTTTGAAATGAAAATACTCAAAATCCAAAATTTGTCAAATTGTCATACAATCAAAATACCAAAAATTCCAAAAAAGATAAAAAGAAAAAAGAAAAAAACTTCAAGAATGTCCAAAATGTTAGAAGTGCACAAAATGTCAAATTTCTTGAAATGCTTTTCATTAACTAATTGAGTTTCACTATTATATTTCACTATTTCACTTGATTTAGAAACATTGAGCAGACATGCAGGATTGAGAAAGAAATGAAATGTCATAAATTGGACGATATTATTTCTTTTTTTTTTTTTAATTTCTCTCTATGCCTTTTAGAATAAATAGTGAAAACTGCCTTAATTCTCACATTTATAACTTTTAGAATCAAGAGGATCGAGATCAGTTATATGTGACGCTGTCACTGCGTGCCCGCGGCTAGTAAATAGAAAAAGAAAGGAAATAAATATAATACGGTCAACTTGCATCTGTTGTGCTTAAAATATTCTTTACAATCTACAAAGTCTTATTGAAACCTAATGATCATTTCACTCATACTTGATGAACGTATTAATACAATCCAATATTATTTTACTACTTAGCCAACTTCACTAGCCAGTTGCAGTCTATGTTAATGAAACCAACCAAAACTACTATTCTACTAAATTAATAATGTCAATGAGGCCCATATTATTAACCACTTGACATCCTTTTCATTATTATAGTTTGGTACGCGAAATCTCAAATTCTCACTTGACATCACATTTTGTTGAATGTAATGCCCGAGAACACTATACTCGAAATATGATAATCTTTTTACTTAGTACACTCATTCAATGAGATGACTAGGAACATGACATCCGAAACGTAGCATTCTTATGTTTGGCATGAATAACTAGATTCCATGAATATAATATTATCATGACACATTTTCCATTAATATCCTTTTATTCTAAAAAAAGAATATTCATAAATTAAAACATAGCAAATTATTTACATGACAAAAAAATTAATTAGACGTAAAAGTTTCTTCTATTTGTTTTTCTTTTTGAAGAATGGATAATTTAATTCAAGCATCAAGTCACAATCATCATCAAATTAAAGCATCAAAGTAGGTCAAAGTAGCACAAAAAAGAACTCACAAGATTCACAACTCACAAAAGCAGCACAAAACTACCATAATAAACAAAAACAGCACAAAATTGCATAACTCACAACAAAAACAGCAAAAAAGAAACTCACAAAAAAAAGCCTAAAACTTACATATAACTCACAAAAACGGCAGCAAACTGAGATAACTCACAAAAAATTCCGTACCAATCAGGGTTGATTGGATCCCCGGTCAGCATCAATTGGATTGGAGTCGTCGGATTGAAGTCGTCGGATTGAAGTCGTAGGAGTAGAGTGGAGCCGTGGATCTCACAATGCCATCGAGCAAAGTCGTGGATCGCGTTCAAATCGTTGATGGAGTCATGGATCAGTATGCTGTCGAGTGGAGTTACTGATTTCGACTGCAGGCACCTTGGTTGGATTCTTAGAAAAAAGAAAAAAAAAAGAAAAAGAAAAAGAAAAAGGTAATCAGAATTTTATCTAGGAACTCGAGACAATTGAGGCCAGCGGCCCGTTGAACAAAAGCTTATGTTTTAAAGTTGTGGACATCAATCCTTTACAGCTACCATGGATGCTAATGTTTTTAGAGCTGCCTGTGTATCTATGCTTTATTGGTTCTAAGTCCCTTTTCTTGTCTTAGCTTAATTTTTCATTGTTCAATGTTATGCTCTATTTATTGTTGCTTTATTTAATATATAATGCAGGTAGAAGGTGACGGGATGGTCCTGAGCCTGCCTTACGTGCAAATAGGCCCTCAATACTTCTTTTTGTGGATAGATCAGCTAAATCATCCAAAATAAGAGAAAAGAGTAAGGAAGCTCTTGAAGCATTCAGAAAATTTGTGCTGCAGAATCAGATTATATACCAGACAGCTGCACAAAACAATGACAAGCCAGTTAAAGAATCATCTATCCAATCTTTTGAATCGTTGACGAGTGATCATGGATCTCCTTGATCAGAGCCTTCACCACAAACTCAAAATACAAGAAAAAAGGATTAAATGTCTATTATGATTATTAATGAGGGTGGCCATGTTGCTCTAGATAGTATAGCTTCAGACTTACAAGGCAAAGTCATTGCATGAGGTTTTGACCTATCCTATTCAGAAGGGGAAAGAAGCAAAACTCAGTTCAGTTGCAAAGCAGCTAGGATTTCAACTTCTGTCTGACGATTAGAACATCAAATTAGCATATATTTTACCACAAAATGCTGAAGATGCTCAATCAAATCAAATTTCACTTGAAGTGCCCTTGAAAAGTCGTATAAGTCATGCTGATGTGGGCGCTGATGAATTGCCATCTGTGAAAAGTGTATCTTCTGTTCAAGCACATTGGATAGACCTGTAGAGGAAGTTTCTTTAGAAGCTGATCAGTACCATAGGAATGATGAACATTCCATAGTTGATGGCGCGAAGCTTAAACAGGCAAGTTTATCACAGGTTGACGAGGAACACTCTAAACACACTAATGCCACATATTCTTCTCAGTATGACGACGATAAGCCAAGTGCTTTGGTTGCACGTACAGGGGAAATTCCGTTAGAAGCTGGTCAGCATTATATGAATGACGACATGCCATAGTTGATGATGAGAAGGTTGAACAGGCAAGTTTGCCACTTGTAGACAAGTTGGGTGAACAACAGTATCTGGCCCAAGCTTTCTTTTCTGATGGTGGCTACTGTTTGCTGAAGCTCACACGGCTACAACAAAAATTCCATCGATGGTGATATTTGATCCTAAACAGAAGAGAAGCAAGTGATAAATAAGAACCTACATACCGGATGTGGAGCCAGAAATTGGTCTTCTAGAATAAGCAAAGAACCATCAAGCTTCTGCCTTTTTAGCTCTGGTTCATCAGGGAGAGGTGGAGGTGCTTCCTTAGGCAGAGAGGGAGGAACACCTAGAGGCATAGGTGGAGGTGGAACCATAGACATGCCAGGTGAGGAAACAGGAAGTGGGACAATCGGTCGGGGAACAGCCTGAGGTGCAAATTGAGATCCTGGTGGAGGTGGTACAGAAATACTAGACGTACTTCCAGGAATAGACGGAGGAGGAACTGGAGGTGGCCGACTAAGCAAGACGGGCTGCTGCCCAGAAGTTATTGGCATTGGAGGAGGTGCTGGCCGAAATGGTGGAATCATAGATATACCTGGTGGTCTAGGTGAAGGCACAAGGACCCCACTACTATTTGGAGTTGAATACTGAAATGTGTTTTGCGGCACACGAGGAAGATTCAGAGCTAACCTAGGTGGTGGAGGAAGAGGCTGAAACTGATGGCATACCAAGTCTGGGATGAGGAGGAGCAGCAGGACCAAGGAAAGGATCTTGAAGTCATTGTTAGCCACCCAATGTTGGTCCTCGCCCATGATATCTTGGGACATAGCTTGATTTGCAGTGCATCCAATGCTTCTAGAATAGCCACCCATATGACCTGAATCGGTTGTTCATCTTTCTTCTTCTGAATCTCAGCCTTAGCTGCATTAGAGACTTCATCGGTAATACCAAAAATATCAGGACATGTTCTCGCAAGTCCCACGATATCCCTTGATATCTCATCATCCTGAGCAAGAGGGGTCTCCCGAATCGTAGCAAACATCCTCTCCTTCTGCTCCTTGAACTTGGGATCAATAAGGGAGATACTCGGACATCTCATTAATAGGAATCAATTCCCTGGATATGGGTGAAACAACAAACTTTGTAGGGTCTCTCTGTGCTGGAATCCTCTCTTCTGTTCTCTTCCAGTTCTTCACAATTCTCATTGGTGGCTCTGGTTCCTCGGAGGTGGCTTTCATCTCATTCTTCCTCTTCTTCTCTTCACCATTCTCTTCAAGATGAGCTGTCGTCATGCCCTCTTCTATAAACTATACTTGTTCTTCATCCATTTCCATGTCAACTTCCTTTCCAGGCTCAACAATCTCTTCTTCCATAGTTGACAGCTTACTCCTCTTAATCACCTCTTCTAGAGTCATTGGAAGAGGTAAGTCCTCATCCTCTTCATCTGCAAAGTCTATAGTTTCAACAACCACAAAATCGTGCCAGTCAATCATCAGTCATTAGCATCCTTTCCTGCCGTACCTCATCCATTTACATCATTAGTATTTCTTGGAGCCAATAATCATAAACCCATGGCCTATCAATTCAAGCAACATGTTCATAAGATAACCCGACCTACAAAATAATCTTGACTCGCTTTTGATCCGCTCGTCTTGACTTTTGACTCGTGTTGACCCTCTCGCAACCCGTCCAATCCATCCAATTATCATTTTTAATTAGACTTCTTTTATGTTTTTTCCTAGTTTTGACTAATATTTTTGTTAAATATTAATTAATTTATGAAAATACCAAAAGAAATATAAGTTGCACCGGTAATGTGAATTTTTTACCATCAAATTGATTCGCTTGTAATATAACCCGAGTCAATCCATAACATAATCTTAAACTGCTCTTGACCCGCCCATAACCTATATTAGCCCACTGCCAATCTGCTCATTTCCAACCTCTAGTATTTCCATATTGTGATAGTAGGTTGAGAAATTCCTCATGAACTTGCCATTGTCGGCCTGGATGGCTTTATTTGGGTCAGCCCGTGAGTGCCCTAAAAATTAATAGGGAAAAAATTATATTCAACCCTCTTATGGTTTGATGCAGTTGTTGACAAATATGTTCTCCAAAGAAAGGTTTGGGTTTTTAATGAAAATTTGGAATTTTTTTTTTGGTAAATTATCTTAATTAATCAACCAAAGTAGATTACAAAGGTCCATACTAGAGAACAAAGAGGACCAAAATATAGACCAAACAGGGAAAACACAAACAAACAGAAACTGAAAGCAGACCCTAAAAAAAGGCCTACCCTACCCCACAAGCACAACCTTCTCACTCCACGAATCTTGTCACTGAAGTGTAAGCGGGGCGCAAGGGAAAAGTATAGCCACACAACAATTACATAATGAGAGCATCATGGAGACCCCAAGCTCTGTAGAGCCAACAATTCTCCATTGTAGAAGGAAACGCATGTAGACTCCATGCCCGATCCCACACCACCCTAAGCATCTGATTCTTCATAGCTATGAGGTCAATCGGCTTCTTCCTAAAAATAGCTTCATTTCTCTCCTTCCAGATAATGTATAAGGCAGTCCCAATAGAGATCCTAATTATAATATGCTGTAGCTTATTTCTAGAAAAATCAGACAACCAAGAACACAACTGCTCACAGTTCCTGACATTCCAACTGATGTTGCATAGCGCAACCCAGTATTGGATCAATGTACTAGGGATATCGCATTCAAAAAAGAGATGGTTCTTCGAAAACAGCTAGGTCAAGTCTAACCGACATTAAAAAAGGGAACTCAAAAACAAGGCCCAACCCACCCTATCCCAAAAATTCAACCCACCTCACATAAGGCTGACTTTTGATTTTGTGGGTAAGCTTGTTGGAATTGAGTCGACTCTCCAAGTGAGGCAACTATTTTACATACCTTTACTTGTGATTATGATGTGCACTACTCACTCACCTTGAAAAGGGTCACCCATCTAGCCAAAAAATTAAAGTAGATAGAAGAAATTTTTACCTATTAATAACAACAACGCATTGAGTTGATTTTACCATCCCGATTTTCGAATATGAATATTTGCATGGACATGTAAACTTTTTTTTTTTGATGATTTGTTTTTAAGGAAATGTCCGTACCATTAAAAAGATTAGCGGGACATGACAACTTGAAGTGAAATAAAACCAACATAAAGACATTCAAGGACAAAAACTTGACCTTGAAAATATCTCGACCCACATAACCACTCGACATGACCCTTAAAAAAACCTACTTGACCTGACCCCGAAAAAGAAATAATAATTCAATCACTTCAAATTGATTTTGTAGACTTTTCAGTTAGAAAGGATCAATTTGCGGTTGTTTTCAACTATTTTTTTGGGAAAAGTAGAAATAAAAAATAATAGAAAAAAGAAAAAGAAAAATCAAAGGGAAGTATGTAAAAAGAAAATAAAAAATAAAAATACCGTAGAAAGAACAAATAGAAGGAGTTCGAAACCTGGGATTTGCATGATGAAGCATAGTTATCAGACTCGACCCGAATATCGACCCAGTCAAGAGGCCGGGTCACTGGGTCATTGGTTCAACTGTCGGGTCATCGGTTCAACCGTCGGGTCAATGACATTTATATTATAAATCATAATAATTATAATCATACATATTTTTAAAGAGAATCTATATAAAATAACCAACAAAATAACAAAACTTATTAAAATAGATTTACAACTTAAATAGCAAAACTTTCCATGTTTATTAAGTTTTTCAAATTGCTTTGCAAAATAATTTTAACATTGACAAGTTAAATTATTTCGTTATTATATTTCTGAAATTTATTGGATTAATTGAATTTGACACAATCAAATTGATAAATAAATTTATTAAAAATAAAATTCTGATATAAATTGAGAGATATTATCAAAATACTATGGAATTATAGTTATATTTCAATGACAAGATTATTTTAATCGTTAAAAAAATAATATGATAAGTATTTCTCAAACTTTATGATTTATTATTTTTTAAGATAAGAATAATAAAATACTATTTTCCTTAGTTTAAGGTACGTTATTATACTTATTTTATAATGAATATTAAAATTATATATATAAAAATTTATTATCTACTAACTATTATTTTAATTAAATATTCTTCATTTATAACATACTTTAAAATAATTATCTTGATTAGTTGAGTATAAGATTATAAGTAAAATTATTTTAATAAGTTTTTATAAATTTTCATTGACTCCATTGGTTAGGGATATTGGATTTTCATGAAAGTGAATGGGTTCAAAATACACTAAATATACTTTGGATGATTTTTGGCCTATTTTATAGGAACCGAATGTTATCCGAATTGATACCCAACTCACCGGGTCACAGGTCAGCCCGCTCGATAAAGAGAGTTTAACCAGGTCAATGTACATTTCGAATTAATTGGCAGTCCGAACCGATTTAGGGCCTGGGTCGACGGTGACCAGGTCAACCCGTCGAGCCCATTCTTATAAATAGGTGATGAAGGTCGGGCACGCTTCCCAAGTGGCTAATTAGAAACGGTTATAGGATATGATGTTATTTAAATTCAAAATTGTTCTCAGCGCAAAAGCAGTAGAGTCGAACTCGGCATCTGCCCACTGAGAGTCGGGCACATTCACCACGCGGCCTGTCAGAGATAGTATAGCCGTTGGAAAATATGATTATTGTTATTTAAATTTAAAGTTTGTTCGTCCACAATCCGTTGCGCTCTCTCTGTCTGCCAGCTTGACGACCGTTACCCATTCTCTAATTTGAAAATTGACGACCGCTACGCATTCTCTCTCTATAAAGCTACAATCTCTGCTGTGTTTTTGCCTTACAGATTTTTGCCTTCTTCCCCCTCGTGACCGATCCATTCGACTCGGGTTCAGCAGCGCGCCTGAACCCAGCCGAATTGGATTCAACTATGGATTTAGACGCTATGGGTTTGAGGGTGCAATCGGAGACAGTGGGGGAAGGAAGAGTCTGAGCCGAGTTGGTCGTCCTTCCAGGGAAAGAAGAAAGCTACTGAAAATGGAGGCTCCGATGGCCCAAAGAAATCTTTATCATCTTCTCGGTCCTTGTATGTTTGAATAAAACACGTACACACACAGAACTGGTTCAGTTCTTGAACCAGATGGTTCCAAGTTCTGCGAGCTGTGTTTGGTGGATCACGGCTTTGTTCCAAGTTCTGGGTCGTCGTTTTTTTGTTTTTTTCATCCCCTGTTCTTTCAATTTGTGGATTGATGTGATTGTTTGGTTTGTGTCCATGTGATTGCAATTTGTGCTACAGCAATTTGCGATTGCAATTTGGTTTGATTTTTCTTGCCATTGACTGTTTGTGATTGCAGTTCCCTTTTTGTTTGTGATTGCACTGTTTGTGATTGCGCTGCTTCTGATTGCCATTCCCTTTTTTGTTTGTGATTGCACTGTTTGTGATTGCGGTTCCCCTTTTGTTCTCGTGATTGCGATTTGTTTGTGATTGCGGTTCTCCTTTTGTTCACGTGATTGCGATTTGTTTGTGATTGCGGTTCCTTTTTGTTTGTGATTGTGGTTTCCTTTCTGTTTGTCGCTTTGAATCTGTTCTGGTGAGGATTAGGAAAATGCTGCGGTGTGTTGTATGTAGTTGCAATTTGTGCATTGTTGCAATTGATTGGAACGGTGTTCATGTGATTGCAATTTGCCGTGAGAGTTCCCTTCCGATTGCACTTTTTGTTCATGTGATTGCACTGTTTGTGATTGGAACCCTTCTTGCAATTTGTGAATTTTTGTTGCCTTGAATCTGTTATGGTGAGGATTAGGAAAATGTAGTTGCAATTTAGGAATCTGTCCTTGGTTGTTTTGTTTTTCCACTCTGAAGTTAGGAATCTGTCCGTGGTTGCAATCTGTTTTCTTTATTTTCGAACTACCATATTTCTTCATGTTCTGAAATTTGATTCAATAATTAAACTGGTGCTGAATTGTTTTCCCCCAAGCAAAGGTTCTAGCTTGAAAGGAGCCACAGTGACTAGGGAAAAGAGATTCAAAAGTATGAGGTTAGTCAATCTGATACTGTAATTTTTTTTTTGTTGGCTTATGAAAACTGTTATACACGGAGCACTCATCTGGAAAAGATTTTGAGGAAGGAACGAAGAATGTAGTTCTGCAGACATCACTAGCGTTCAGGAGCTTGTTGATGACATTGATTGTAATTTGTCATGCTGGTCCATTGGTGGGCCGCCAATTCCTTTTCCTTGTAAAACATTCCCTAGCATCAGCAAATTCCGTTAATGTTTTTTACGGTGTGTTTCAACCCAGGTCTGCTGGACATTATAAGGCATTGCTCATAAGTTGGAATGGCAGATGATGTTTTAGCATTCCTCCAATACGAGACTCACCTTTATCTTGCAAATGTAGTGAACTTAAGGTAAAACTGCTGTTCCAAGATTTTTGAACTGGCCTGTATTTTGCAGTTAATCAGTCCTTTTTGCCATTATTTTTTTTAGCTGATCTTGTTACCCAGATAGGATACTGATTGCATCAGTCATGCAGGAGTATAACAAAGCTGCATGGGTGGAACTTATTGACCGAGTTGAGCAAACTGGGATTGTAAGATATTAGTGATCATTTCTGTTATTATATGTATATTTAACCGTGTTCATTGCCTTACCTTTCTTAGATTGTTGTTTAGGACGCCATTAAGATCAATTTCTCATGCCCTCATGGTATGGCCGAGCGTAAAATGGGTGCTGCAGTTGGTCAAGATTGTGCACTGTTGGAGGAAGTTTGTGGCTGGATAAATGCAAAAGCTACCGTTCTTGTGTGGGCAAAGATGATTCCAAACATCACTGACATTACAGAGGTTGGCTTTGCTACTTTTATTCTTCACTTGTGTCATTATTCTCAACCTTATGAGTTACTTGGAATATTTATTGAATGTTCAATGCACCCGTGGTATACGTAGAACAGGTAGCATATTAGCATATCCCTTTGGGTGGAGAAGCTTATCTTTGCATCGCATGATATGTTGATATATGCCGTGTAATATTTATTTACAAAAGTTACAAACATTAACATGTGTTATATCATGCAGACATAAATGTCTAGGCTCTCCATTTTGTTGTGCCAAGGCTCACCCTCATAATATAATGAAACAGCTTTCCATGTATACTTCTTTTTTATTTCATTTTTCCTTGTTCTCATGTTAAGTCTTATTGAATTTAGTGATGTGAAGCTTTCATGGTGTACTCATTAAGAATTTTGAGGCCTCCTTCTTGGACTTTCACTGAGAAAATATCAGGCTTAATTTTAAGAATATATATGCTTCTTTATCGGTATATCTTCATTCTTATTCCAACTTGAGTTTATTGGTCTGATGCTTTGGCTTTAGCTTTTAAGGGATGTCCATTTCGAGTTTCAAGCAACTTCTATTAAGAAAAACAGGCTAAAATGAATGAAACATTGTGTCAGAATAAATTTTCTGTTTCCATTGCTTACTATACTCCAGATTCCTGTTCCAGTCCAAATTCTTAACTATTATTGAAAAAATATTTTTCTCCTATATAGCCAGCTAGGCCTTGAGGTCTGGTTACCGAGGGGGTAGCTACTATTAACA
Source organism: Santalum album (assembly GCA_034195605.1). Classification (NCBI taxonomy): domain Eukaryota; kingdom Viridiplantae; phylum Streptophyta; class Magnoliopsida; order Santalales; family Santalaceae; genus Santalum; species Santalum album. The sequence continues at coordinate 17,471 of JAXCHL010000036.1, forward strand.
CAATTATGAGTGTCATGGGAACCAATCTCAGTACTTTATGTCCCGAGCCTTGTGTTGAGGGGTTAGGATTCTCAAACCAATCTCAGTACTTTACATTGTTTAAATTCACTTCTCTCATCTTTCGTTTGTCTATTAAAAAAAAATACATCACAGAAGATCTTTTATTGGAAATTGTCTTCAGATACTCAACTCCTGGAGGTTATTCTTCTAAAGCAGCCCATCCTATTGCACTTGGAAAAGTGATGAATAGTGCATGAATGATGATGATTTAGCATTGCTTCAGCATGAACCTCACCTTTATCTTTGACATTATTATTTTTTTAGCTTATCTTGTTTCTCTTTGATGAAATACGGATGCATACACAACAGAACGAAACATCATACTAGCAGACTGTGCCTCTATTGTCTAGTGCTTCTGAATTTGCTGAGTGGTCTTTGTTCCATTGGAAGGATGTTATTGGAATATGCTTAATTTTTTGACTCACATTTATGTTCTCAATAACTTCAAAACTAGCATGAAAGCAAGGGAGTTCCTTAATGATTCAGCATTTATATGTCTTAGAAAATATGCATATTTTTGTATCTTGTATTCAGTATACTTTCCTAGCAAAAACAACAATATGTTTTTATTTGCAACATTTCAGATAGCTAACTAATGTATAGTGTAGCAGGGACTTTGATGCCTTTTATTTAAGGATTATGTGCACTTCCATTTATGCTACTAAAAGTTCGTATTTGTACTATTGTTGGCATATATGTTTTCAGGGCAATAAACTTGGTGAAGCTCATAGTTTGCTGCAGGCAATTTGCTAATGGGCATCATGAATTAAAATAGGAAACCAAAGCCTGCTCCAAAATGTACCGGAGCCCAGTAAGGCAGCATACCTTGTTCATTGTCCCAATGGCATAACCAAAAAGGATCTGTTTCCTAGGTTACTAGATGACAACTCTATATTATAAATTTATATATAAGGTTCAAACTAAGGTCCAGATTTGTCTGGACCATCATCTTGTTGTTTACTTTTACCCATAGAGAGTTTAATTAGGATCCTGAGGGAAAATTAATTATTTAATTTTCATCTCTACTGGGAAACTTTAGTATTATCCAAAGGAATTGTAAAAAGGGTTCCTGTCCAAAAGGCATGGACTAAAATTCCTATTTTTCGTCTTCTTTATAATCCATGATATGAACTAAAATTCCTATTTTTGATTTGAGATCTTCAGAATGTCTCTTAATTTGCTCAGTGCTTCTCTTTTTGCTGAGTAAATGTTCATGCCTTCCAAAACTGGATGCCATAAAATGTGCAATGGCTGATATTGTGAGATACCTCTTTTTTCTTTGTTATCTTATACATTTAAAATAAGTTCATGTCTGAATTTCTTGTGATCCGTTTCCTTAGACCTCTGATGCATGATGCTCATTAATGTTTATTAAGTGAATCACCTTGTTTGTGCTTTTCCACCATGATAGTGGCTGAAATTCTATATTTCTGATGTTCTTTCTGACATTGTTTGTTTTCCTTCAATCAGTCCTCTTGTTTCTGCTATTTACTTGTGCACGCATTTTGACAACAAGATTATTTGGACATTTGAATTTTGTAGAATTTAGTTTCCAGACTGCCAGTTGTGAAAATACTGGACAATGGTTATCTTTTCTATTTTTTCTTCCTAGGCAGCCATTCGTTATCTGATTGTATTGCATAACTGGTAGGGCTATTCTTATAAGATCGACCCAATTGGTTGCATTAGCAGTGAGAAATTAGTTATATGTGTTCTCAAATTTGTATTCATCTTTTGTTCACAGCCACCATATCTGCATATGAGCAAACTAGCAATGGAAAGACCTACACAGTGAGAGGAATAACAGAGAAAGCTGGCTGTTAATGACATATATAACCATATAATGATTGCAAGATATATCTTAGTTTATCTAATCAAGTATTGTGAAGTGTTTGCCTTATCCCACGAGCTGAAATAGGTTAAAAGTGGAATATTTGATCATAGTTTTCCTTCACCCTTTAAAGCGATGGACCTGCCACCACATTATGCAGCTTTTCATAGGGTCACAAGGAGAAAATTGTGGATATAAGGGAGGTAATATTGTGCACGAGGAGAGCTGGAAAATCAGTGACACTACATCTGTCCTAAAAGCGTGGTGGCAATCACACTCAAAGTGGCCATATCCTACAGTAAGTGCTCCCTTATTGCTATCATTTTCTTTAATCGGAGGATATCCAACCCCAGCAGAACAAGGATCCACTGCATAGATGCTGTGACAGATGGGCTTAAACAGAGGTAGAACTGCCATAAATAGGAACTCTTGGAGGCTTGTGATGGTATATATAATGCATGCGATGCTATAATACTAGGAGGTTTGCACTTTAGGAATATATTACTCATTCCAAATTGGATAACTAATCATTTCTCCGTGGATGTTATGATTTTAGTTTACTCAATATATATGTGAATAAAGTAATTAAAGGTGTGGTGTATAGGATGAGACTCCTTTGCACATTGGTTACACTAGTAAAATGACGATTACAACTTCTGGGCAGCCTGTTTCAGACGTTAAATTTGCTTCAGATGTCATAGCTTTCAGGATCTCACTGTTGATAATGCTCTAGGCAACTGTGACCATTTTCACAAGGCTAGAAGTACATTTTTATATATTTATTGATGATCTGTTTTTCTGTTTTTCTGTTTTTCACAGACACCAGAAACCTTAAGCTATTAGATGATGCAGAGGTATGCCTTATTTTCAAGCCAATGGTATTAAAGCTCTATAAGTCCAACTGCTTTTTGTTTGCTTTTACTTCCTACACCTATGGGACTTAGTATAATTTTCTGTGTGCAGAGGAAACAGCAACTAATGATCAGCATTTGAGATCTACAAGTCCAACTACTTTTTGTTTGCTTTTGCTTCCTACACCTTTGGGACTTACTATGATTTTCTGCGTGCAGAAAGGAATTGTGGCTGGGAAATTGGTTAAGCAAAAAACAACAACTGATGAGGCTCGTATGTTTGTCAATTGTTGTCTTTTTAGCATAAAGGTAAAGCGGGTGACACTGCACAATATGATATGTATAACATTAGCTCCTCTTTCTGAATTTTTCTTTCTTTTTATCTTTATAATGGCTAGGTTCATGCCATAACTTGTAAATTGTTGTCTTTGTAGCACAAAGGCAAGTGGCTGAAACTGCCCTGAAATATACTAGATCTCGGTCACACTAGATAATAAGAATCTTAAGTTTATTTGGCTGTTTTTTTTTTTTTTTCAAGATGAATTTACCTTATGTAACCAACTCACCTAAACTATCTTTGGCCCATTGTACAGACAAATAAAAGCACTCTGAAATACTGAACGGTAACATGAGCTGTAGTCAAGATAGAAGCACCAAACTGTATTATCTAAAACACAGTAACAGTACTTGTGCCTCATAAAATCTTCAGTACTTGGTTATGATCAGATATAATGTTGATTTATTTAAATGTATGTTGTTGTCTCTAATCAGCTGGAAAATTTTCAAGCATGCGGCCAGTTAGTAGCAAGATCTGCCTTCCCTGGAATCACTCTGTCCTATAACCCGTTCTTCAATGTATTATTGTTTTGAAAATTTTCTTCTGCCTAGTCTAATTTTTTAAACTTCTTTAGTATGCAGTATGCTGATAGCGCTAGGCTCAGGGAAGGGTTCCACATCAATCTTAGCACTATGGCTCTCACAACTGTAATCGGAAAGCTCAGGTTTGGGTTTTTGCAGGGTTTTATCTCTATTTCATTTGCATCTTTCATTTATGTATACAGAGGATTTAAAACATGTGCACTGCAAAAGATAGCGAAAGCCGGTTTGGCCATCATTCACCATTTCGCTGTTGCTTTAATGACATCGATTGTAATTGTCTTGCTGGTCAGTTGGTGGGCTGCCAATTCCTTTTCCTTGTAAAACATTCCCTAGCATTAGCAAATTCCGTATATGTTTCTTATGATATGTTCCAACCCAAATCTGCTGGACAGTATAAGGCATTGCTCATATATTGGAATGGCATGAGACCCACCTTTATCTTGCAAATGTAGTGAACTTAAGGTAAAACTGTTGTTCCAAGATTTTTGATATTGTTTGTTTCTGGTGTTCTCTTGTTTCTAAAATTGTTTGTTTTTCTTCATTCAGTCCTCTTTGCCATTAATAGTACTTGTGCCTCCATTTTGACAAGAAGGTTATTTGGACATCTGAATTTCATAGGATATATTTTTCAGACAAAGTTGTGAAAATACTGGACAATTGTATGGCATTAATGGTAGGGCTATTCTTATAAGATCAGCACTATTGATTGCATTTGCAGTGAGAAATTAGCTATATGTCTTCTCAGATTTGTATTCATCTTTTGTTTACTATTGTACATACTGTTGCTTTCAAGCAGATCTTATTATCCCTGCAACTGTCACAAACACCAAAAAAGATTTCTGGACTTGAAATATATAACGAGAATGTCAGGGGTCTGTTGAATTCGGAATCTGGCCGAAACCTTAAGCCATTAGATGATCCAGAGGTATGAATTATTTTGAAGTCAATGTTATTAAAGCTCTATAAGTCCAACTGCTTTTTGTTTGCTTTTGCTTACTGTTGAGTCGTTACTCAAATTTATAGGAAGTACATGTTATTACATGGTGCGACATACCAGCACCTGTAGTTCATTTGATTTTCAATAATTTTGAAAGTGAACATAAAGTTCCAACCCTTTTATCTGATTCTGGTACATAGTTCCTGTGCATATCTCTGCTTGCTGTACTTGACTGCAGATATGGCAGCATGCTTATCAGAGCTGTAACGGTTTCCTTGGCTAGGCGGAGTTCTATAATGCTCTTAAACTTGTGACTGTTGCACAGAGTAAGCGAGAATTGATGTCGGAAATTGTGAATGCGGCATTATATGGTCCAGCCGCAGCTAAAATTTCTACGCCACAAATAAATCTTGCAGCTAGACTTGCACCTTAATTGAATCCTTAGTTCTGCAGCACCTACGTCGTCTCAAAAGAGGGGAACTTGTGCCTGAACTAGCCATATTTTTGTTCGCAGCAGATTCAGCAGAGTCAATTAACAAGACTGCCTCAGTCAATGCCTTTTGCTGGTGTAGAACTTGCAAAGGGAGGTAGTGCTCCTGGCACACAAGCGAGCGCTGGACCACCTATGTCATCTCAAAATATTAGCTTTAGAGGGCTAGTTGTGCCAAACATGGGTGAACCGGCAGTATTTTCCTTCTCATCTGAGCCAGTTTACAAGACCGCGTCAGTCAATGCCTTTTGCTGGTTTAGAACTTGCCAGGGGTAGTATGGTGGGTCCTGGCACACCAAGCTCAAATATTTCAACTGATTGGAAGGGTGGAAGAGCTATTAGACCTGCAGCAGGGGCAGGATCCTCCATAGAGGGATTAGTTCCACACTCTTATTTGCAACAATGCCAAAAAAGAAATTGAAATATCTTCTTAGCCAGGAACTAAGGACACTAAAGGACCTCTTATTTTAAAAAGGGTTTTGCTTCTGACACAGTTTTTGGAGGTGACATATTCTCTGTAAAGCCATCTCCTGCGGTGAAGCAAGATTTTCTTGCTTGACTGGTTCTGGTGGTAGTGGACCTGCCTCATCAGCCACTGTTTCATTGTCTTCTGGGCCCCAACCTCCAGTTAAGTCTGGCCCACTTAATTCTTTGCAGAAGGCTATCACGATGCAACTTTCAAGCGATCGGCTTCCGCATTCCCAGTTACTCATGAATCAAAATTAAAAGGTTTGGGCTCAAAGTTTGTCACCACTTTTCATATAGTTGGTCTTAAGGAAACAGGACATGCTGTAGGCTCATCAATGGATCACAAGTAGTCGTTGTAGCTTAAGGTTCTTCTGTAGTCATCACAAGCGAGGAGGATGAGATATGAGAACTTTATGTGAAATCAAATGGATGGTAAAAACTTCTAAAAACTTTGAAGCTCACAATTCAATTGTTACTGTGAGTCCTTTATGCGATTCTTATATTTCAGCCTACTTCTTGAGCGTACGTGAAGGTATATTGCATTATATGGAGGTCGAATTATGCCTGCAATTTTTAAAAATTATTTTCAGCAATGCATTGTCCATCAAAAAGGTATGTCCTATATAGTTTTCTTAGCTTTTGGCCTGATGCTTGAATGCCCTGTGATATCAAAAGTTTGACTGTGAATTATAGTCGTAGCATTATCTGTGGTTGGGGGTATCAGAAATTGATGGTGTCGGTCACTAAAGCGTGTCATAAAACTGTGCTCTCTTTGGGAAGAGGCTCATGACCGACCCCCATGATATAATGTGTATTACGTTGATTGTGGCCACTGCTTATGGATTTCCAGAGGTCTTAGAAGCAAGAAAGAATGGGACTCGTCTGACCAAGGCAATGATAGCATGGTTTCTTTGAGAGAGTTCTGCATTTCTCCCTATCTAATGGAGTGAGTGACACAGGGAAGGACATGCCCTTCCCACTGCACTGCCGAATAGTATATTGTTCAGTGAGGCATCACCCGCCCAACAAATCCAATCCAGAGATTTGCATGGGAATGCAACCTGGGTGGGTTGCTACTACTGGTATGAATTTCAGTTGCATTTCAATCCGTCCAACAAATGAAATTATTATATGACAATTTTTTTATAAGGTCTGAGGCCACACCTGATGGCATCTGCAACTGGTTCCAGCCAAATTGTTCGTTGCAATCGTATCATCGAAACTCCAGAGTTCCAGTGGCAGAGAAGGCCTTCATGAGCCTACCCAGTGGCGTCGGTTGGTCAGAACTTGAGGGTTCAACATCTCTCTCTCTCTCTCTCTCTCTCTCTCTCTCTCTCTCTCTCTCTCTCTCTCTCTCTCTCTTCTTTCTTTTTTCCTTTTTTTGTTTTTCTTTCTATCTCTCTGATCATTACTGCAATATCATTTTCAACTCTGGAACCAACTCTGTGTATTAATACAACTAGAATTAAGGAAAAAGTTATTAGTGGTCCTGCTTTAGCTAGGAGAAATGAACAATTTTAAGTGGTTTTAGAGTTTAGGAGCTTCATGCTAAATATGACATGAGATTATCAAAATACTATGGAATTATAGTTATATTTCAATGATAGGATTATTTTAATCGTTAAAAATATGATATGATAAGTATTTTCTTAAACATGATGATTTATTATTTTCTAAGATAAGAATAATAAAATATTATTTGCCTTAGTTTAAGGTATGTTATTATACTTATTTTATAATGTATATTAAAATTAAATATATAAAAATTTATTATCCACTAACTATTATTTTAATCAAATATTATTCATTTATAACATATTTTAAAATAATTATCTTGATTAGTTGAGCATAAGATTACAAGTAAACTTGTTTTAGCAAATCTCCATTGGCTCCATTAGTTAGGGATATTAGATTTTTATAAAAGTGGATGGAGTTTCACTTCGAATGATTTTTGGCCCCTTTTATATGGATCAAGTTTCATCCGAGTCGAGACCCCGAGTCACGGGTCAACCGTCAGGTCAAGCAAGCTTGATCGGGGTTAATGTGCAAGTTGGATTAATTGGCAACTCGAACCGAGTTAGGGCTGGAGTCAACAGGTCACTAGATCGACCTACCGGACCGGGCTGGGTCTTATAACTAGGGTTAAACCTTCTTTTTCTTTTCTGGTTGCTTATTTTCCGCACTCAGGAGTGGGCCTGCGGACAAGAACCCCACCTCAAAAAAGGTGTGCCGCAGCCCCCCTTCCCCAGTGGCCCAAGGCTAGGGGGCCGCGAGGCCTACAAGGCGTTTTGTTTTAATTATCTTAAATTCTTAATAAATAAAGAATTTGTAAAAGTTATAACGGTTTTCCGTTATAAATGTTTTAATTTGTTTAAATTACAAAATTCAAGGTCATTATGTTTTTCGTTTCTTTTCATTTATTATTGAATTTATTTCAATATTAATTTCATTTTTATGGTTGTCATTATGAGGAGCTTTTTTTATATCTATAAAAGGCGAAGAGCTGTGAGGAGAAAATCACAACTCACATTCCCTCTCTTCTTCTGTGTTCTTGATTTTTTTGGGCATAGTGTGCATGTATAGTGAGGTCGATTCAATTCTTTGCTAAGTAATTAAAGAATCATTCAAACTTTCAGCCTTTATATCCTGAGGCGATGTGTTGGATATACTGTTACTTTGGTTTATTTGCAGTAGGTGCTAATTCTCTAAAGAGAGCGACTTGGTCCGTGCCTAAGCTGTTCAATTATTTTATCAGTTTTTTATTTTTATCTCTCAATCACAAAGTTTGTCAAATCGGAAAATTGTTCGTGGCAATAAACCCAACAGTTTGGTTGTTACCTTTTTGTCCTGTCATTGTTTTTGTTTCTAATATGAGCCCAGGGCCCATGGGGGCCGCCACGTTTGTTTTTCTCGTCGGGGCCTCCACAATACTCTGGCAAGTGGACTCTATCCTCACTATCTCCTGATTGAAATGAGGCCACTCTTGACTAGATTTACTTATATGACCAGAAGCAGCCTCAAGACGAGCAAACATCTCAACAACCAACCATAACACCAACCGCAAACACTGAATGAAAGACTTATATTTCTCACTTTCCACAACCTATAATGCATCCAAAAGCCCATTCCACAGAGTTTCATAAGCAGTTCTTAAGATCTTTTCATTGCAAGGATTAAGAGGAATCAGATACTGAACCTCTGTCGCCCCATAGCCAATTTGCACAAGCCAAAGGGTTTGAATCTAGCAGCAATGCACCTCTTTCTCTAACCTATATATATACGTCTATGGCATACAAAATTTAAAGATGTTACAAACTCAATTAAGGCGAAACAAAATGCTTATTCATTAAAAAGCTTGCAACAATTTAGATTTCTGAATTCCAGTCATACCTAGAAATGTGTTCTTCATTGGATTGAATGTTGAAGTGAAAACCGCAAGCTCACTGGTATCACATCACGGTGATACTGTTACATAACAGCCGCTACGGGCCGCTTTTTAAAACCATGTTCCTTAATTTTGTCAAGCTTACTAGAATCAAGTAGATCAGATGTTATGGCCCTTTGGTCACACAATTTCAACATTAATACTACTAATTTTTATAAATAAAAGCGCTAATTTGGGGCATAGTTGCTAAAGGCGCATGGCGCCACAAAGAGCAAAAACAACCTCAAGCAAAGTCAAATGTACAAAGGAAGTATGAGGTGGCAAAGAAACCACCAAAGTTGTTCAAAACGACTTACGTTCCACCAACTCCACCGATAACTCCACAAATTGCAACCTTGCAACAATATGTATATCATAATTAGCAAAGGATGCGGGTTCATAAGTGCGAAATATTATCATAGAAATGTGTTCTAAGAATTTTCCTTTTAATATTCTTGTTGAGGTCACAATCCCACTTCGAAAAGATTGAAGAATGGAATGGCTCTTGGAGCTTTTAAAATGCTCACATCTCATATTGAAAAGTGTGAACAAAGGAATGAGTCCTTAAACCTTATAAAAGGGGACCCCCTTCTCTATTTTCAAAGCACACCTAGAATTATTTCTATTATAAATTCTTTTCTCCCTTGTAATTAGGTAGAGAAAGGTGTAAGTGAGAAGTTACTTATAAGAGTGCTTGTGAGAGAGAAGGAATGTGTATTGTTTTCTCCATATAGTGAACATTTACAGCAGCTCCGTGGATGTAGCCTATTTTACTGCATTTCATTCTAGTGTATTTCTGTTATCGCTTTAACTATCTATTTTCGAGGATATTTCCATAACAATTGGTATCAGAGCCTGGTCTAAGGTTCTTTTGGGAGCTTGGTAGCAATTTAAAAAAATTCTGTCTAAAGAGGCTTAAATGGGACCGTTGTGACCCCTCCAGCCTTTCCTAGCCATGAGAGATGAAATGAAATCCTTGATACCTATCCGAGCATGGCAATAAGCAGAATTACCTAAAGGCAAGAAAGCCTTGCACAACAAGTGGGTGTGTATCGTATAAAAGACGAACATGATAACAGTAAACAATACAAAGCAAGATTAGTAGTAAAAGGATTTCAGCCAAGGAGGGCATTGACTATAACAAGATATTCTCCCCGATGGTGAAGATGACCACGATCCAGACAGTACTCATATTAGTAGCTTAGGAAGGCTTTTTCTTAAAGCAATTAGATGTAAAGAGAGCCTTTCTTCATGGTGATTTGGAGGAAGAGATTTACATGAAGCAGCCACAAGGTTTCAAAGTATAGGGTAAGGAGAATATGGTGTGCAAACTTCTGAGGAGCCTGTACAGTCTTAAACAAGCACCAAGACAATGGTACAAGAAGTTTGACAGTTTCATGAGTAGCAATGGTTTCTATAGGTGTCAAGCAAATCACTGTTGTTATATCAAAAAGCAAGGTAACTCATATATCATTTTACTTCTATATGTTGATGATATGTTGATAGCAAGTGGATGCAAATAGGAGACTGACAAGCTCAAGAGGGAGTTGTCTGAAAAGTTTGCTATGAAGGATTTGAGTGCTGCATAGCAAATCCTTGAAATGAGGATCATCAGGGATAGTAATGGACTAAAGTTAGCTCAGGAGGACTATGTGAACAAAGTGCTAAGTAGGTTCAACATGGGAAATGCTAAGTCAGTAAGCACTCCTTTGGGAAGTCACTTCAAATTGTCGAAGGAGCAATCACCCACCTCAGAGCAGGAACGAGATACCTTATACTTCAACAATAGGTAGTCCTAATGTATGCTATGGTATGTACCAGACCGGACATTGTACATGCAGTGAGAGTAGTAAGCAGGTACATGAGCAATCCAGGTAAATAGCATTGGGAGACAGTGAAGTGGATTCTCATATATTTGAGAGGCACTACAAGTTTAGCTCTAAGTTTCAAGAAGTCTGACTTGAAATTGTATGGCTATGTGGATGCTAATATGGTAGAAGATCTTGATAGAAGAAAGAGTACTACTAGGTACCTTTACACAATAGGTGGCATGGTAATCAATTGGATTTTGAAGCTACAAAAGATAGTTGCACTCTCTACAACTGAAGTAGAGTATGTGGCAGTAACAGAAGTAAGTAAGGAGATGATTTGGTCAAAGTCATTCTTGGAAAAACTTGGTTACTCCCAAAAAGATAGTGTTATACTGTGATAGTCAAAGTGTTATTCACTTAGACAACAAAACTAGTATTTCATGCCAGGACAAAGCATATGCAAGTGCGTTACCATTGAACAGCATTGGAAGATGAAGTGTTATCTCTACAGAAGATTCTTGGGAGCAAGAACCCAGTGGATATGTTGACAAAGGCAGTGACCATTGATAAACTGGCGCTATGTACTGCTTCAGTTGGCTTTCAAACATGAAAGAAGGTGATGAGTTGCTGCTATAGTTGTTACGGTGTCAAAGCGGTTGGTGTCTACTATGGACCACTTTGATGCCTAAGCATTCTCAAGGCGGTCCGAGGCGCCCCCTAATGAAATCCATAATTTTACCTATACTTATACATGTTTTAAATATGAAAAATATTGATAAATACTTGAAAATCAAATACAAAAATATTATACGACCACCCATTATCTTAATACATTAAATTAAACACAATTAATATTATTACTAATCAAATTAAAGCATCAACGTAATAAACTATCATTAAATTAAAGCATGCTCCTAAAATCAGTAATAAATAATAATGAGGGAGGGGTTTGTTAAAAAATCTCAAATAACATTTCTACAAAATGTCCACAGTATGAGTTGTGTTACAATCTGTCCCTTTGACATGAGCTGTCCGTCACCCTCTAGTGGACAGCATCCTCCACCAATTGTAAGTCCGTTCCCTTTGGGGGAAACGAATTGGGGCCCAAGTAGGTATGAGTTTGTCCTGGGTGGGCGCAAATTAGGCCTCATTGGGCTCTGATTGGGGATTCAAATAATTGAATTGGGCCTGGTTGGGCAACAATTGGACCTTCAGGGAAAGAATTGGGCCACTGTGGCATTTATTGGGCCTGGGCAGGCTCCAACTAGTCCCTAATAGGCACAACTCGAACCTGATTTGGCACAAATTGGGCCTTGAGGGAAGCATATTGGGCTTAGGTATTGGGCCTTGCTGGGCAGTAATTCAGCTTGGGTGGGCACGAACTAGGCCTCGATGGGCTTTGAACTGGGCTTGGGACTATTGGCCATTACTTTTGGAGGACAAGATGAGAAAGTGGCCTTATTTTTTTGAATGGATAGGCCTTAAATTGGGACTATGTTGGCAAGTCTACGGCATATTGACTATTGTTGGGCCTTGAAGGCATGAACTGGGTTGGTTATTCCTCACACTGGACCTGTTTGGGCCCGTAATGGGCTGAGATAGGCATGTGATGGGCCTCATTTACCCCCAAGTTGGGCATGTGATGGCCCTTGTTAGGCATGAATTAGACCGGCCTAAGTATTGGGCACTGTTGGGAGTGAATTGATCCCGGGTGGGCTCTGAACCAGGCCTGAGACTATTGGGCATTACCTTTGAAGGATGGTGAGATGGGGCCCTATTTTTTTTATTTTTATTTTTTGAATGAATGGGCCTTAAATGTGTTGGCAGGTCTTTGGCATGTTGATCATTATTGGACCTTGGAGACACGAATTGGGTTGGTTGTCCCCCATATTGGACCTATTTGGGATCGTACTAGACTGAGTTAGGGAGGCGATGCGCCTCATTAACCCATGTTGGCATGTGTTTGAGCCTTTGATCAATGTAGCACATATGAACCTGATTCACACGTATTGGTTAAATAACGTGAATAAGTGGGCTTATTTCTGGACTGGATGGGGCTTATAAACATGTTGCATATCATTGGGTTTGTGGGACACATCGTCGATTTGGTTGGGCATCATACTAGGCTTGCATAAGAAGCCTATAGCCTTTATGAGCATAATATTGCCAGAAGTGCCTATTATTTGTTCTAAGTGGGCCTCATAGCTAGCCATATTCTAGCTAGCTATCAACAAGCTCACACAAGATGTAGACATCTACAAGCCTAATTTTCCACCTATTTAATAGAAGGGAAGCTTAATATATTGGGTTTATTATGCTTCTCACCGAAAGAGGTTTTATGATGCTAACTTTTCAAATTAATGGTGCAACACCGCACACATTTTTTTTTATTATTCAACAAAGATTATATATATATATATATTGGTGTATTCGCATAGAAAATGAAGCTAAAACTTTGTGAAGTACCTACGAAATTATAACTATGAATTGTTTCAATAGGCACAAAGTAGCGAGTGTTCATTGGTTTATCAGTAACACAAGTCTATAATTGCAGGGCAATGCTCAAAATTTGGATAGTGTTTCCTTGTTTCCTTTTCATCTTGCCACGGGTAATGCATTATGAGACTCAAGAAGACCAAATAGGAATCCGTGAATTGAAACTGTAGAGGCCAATATTTAGAACATGACAACGAAAAAATTGCCCAACCAATTGAAAGGGTAACTGCAAACTCAAAAACAATAGGCTACCAATAATGTTAAGGACAAACTAAACAAAGAGTGTTTCGCTTTGTAGTACTAGTAAAGGAATATAAGGGAGCCCTTTCCAAAACCAACATTAACAGACAAACACAAATGAGGCGAGAGAGGAAATGGCCAAAAAAAAAAAAAACAAAACCTACCAACAGTTTCAAGCATTCACAAACCTTGGCAAACACACACAACCCCAACACACATCAAGGAGAACCCTGGAGGGAGAAAAGCTAGAGAATAGCCCCTTAAAGGAATGCCAATCCAGGAAAACACAAAAACTTCTTCTTAAAACCAAAAACTTCTTCCTAAAACCACCACAATAAAAAACGCATTATTGAAACTATAAAAATCATTTGATACCTATGTAATGGTATTATTCACAAGGTGCAGATAATTAATAACACCCTCCACCTACATCAATCACTTCACTACTCTCTTAACCGAATGGTAACTTTTTGAAGTTAAAAAGAGAAGGGACAGGATCCTGTGGTTGTAAAATCTTAAACCACTAAAGTGCAAGAAATACTTTTCAAAAGCTCAAGCAAACACTGCACTTATTCAAGCCAAACAAGAAAGCTTTGACAATTACTGGTAAGCAAGCTCTAGAGAATCATTTTGGCACACACTTCTCTTTCTCCCTTTAATTTATGCTTTGCTTCTCTGAGCTACTCCTTCTTAATGTTGTATTTCTGTATTATGCAGGGAGGATTGTCCTACGAGCAGTTGAATACAATACCTTTTATGGTTTTGTAGTTTATTGTGGAGTTGTGCCACAAAGTTGCAGCGGCTGTTCATTATTGGCAGGCTGGAATGCAAGTGCTTGTTTGTGTTCTTGGGCATAGGGCAGCCATTTCTAGCACTTCCAAGTAGGTGACTTGATATTTTCCACCTTAAACCATGTTCTTTGAGCTTTCAGCTTTTTCATGCATCTATCCACAACTACAAGAATCCATCAACAGCTGGGCTGGATTTCGAGCACAATTTTACCCCTTGAAGATAAAGGAATGGCAGGGTCTAACAAACAAGAAGCCAGAGAAAAAATGCTGCTAACACTAGACACTTGCAAATATAGAAATGAGATGTCAAATTTAAAAATCAAAGGACTTGAACAAAAAGATACAAAAAAATATTTGACTGTGGCAAGAGATGTATTTGAATTTATAACTGATAATGAGGACCATATCAGCAAATCCAAACAAGTAAGTAGCTTAAAGAAGCAACAAGAAGGTCAAAAAAGAGAGCATGGTCTTAACATTTTTAGCAAATTTCTTCTTCTTTGCTCGTTGACTCAATCCAGACAGCATAAGGGGCATATTTCCAGAAGGGAACAAAAACACAAGCAAACAACATAAAAGTACTAATCAATGGTCATTTTTCAAACTGATTTTCACATTTATTACGAATGACCAAGAAAATACAACAAAATGATATTTTAACATTCAAAATCGTGATTGTCTAGTTATGCAACTTTAGCACAGAACCTTCGCTTCTGCAATAGCTAGCATATACAAGCCTCGGTTGTCTTTTTTCATTTAAATGTACCACCATCTGTAAACTGTTTTTCTTTTTTTCTTTTTTTCTTTTTTTCTTTTTCTTTTTTTGCCACTCTGCCTCAATAAATATATTGATACAATAAAAAATAATAAATTTAAATGAGCAAAAAATTGCACTGACAAAAGGAATCTGAGCAAGAAATTTACAAAAACTCATCAATCACTCTCCTTCCAACAAGGAATTAAATAATTAGATTCCTTCCTGAAAGGAATACATGATACATCAAGGCAAGGGGAAAAAAAGTAGGAAAGATTATCTGTTGGTTTGTTGCAGAGAAGGACATGCAAAGAAACCAATCCAATACTAGCTTTGATTTTCCTAAATCACATCCAGGTTTCACTTCCATTCCTTCTTTATATTTTTCCTTTTTATGGAGGCGAAAATACAATGAAGAAAAATATACCTTGAAGAGCAGACTTACTTCTTGATGAAAGCCTCCTGAAAATCTCTTAGATGGCAATAGCCATTGTTAAACCTTCGGGTTCGAATAACATAAGAATGACTGCGAAGTGAAAGGCAGAGAACTGGTGCTGGTGAAAATTTGACTTCTAGGGTTTATGCCCCGAAAGTTGCAGAGGGGGGCGCGCTTCGAGACGATCTCCTGAACAATTAGAAACTGCAGCGTCCATTAATCTCATCAAGATCAAAACCCTATCTCATGATCTTGGATAATCAAGGAGAAGCCCTAATTCCACCCATGGAATCATCCCCTATTTTCATCCCACCTTCATCGATCTCTTTCCCATGATCTTCGACCCGTCTTTCTCCTTCACAATCTCTGCAACATCGATCTTCTCATCGATCTCGGATTTCCGGCTTCGAGTCCGTAAAGCCACCCCGAGCTTCCTCGCCGGAAACCCTTTCTCGCAGCGACCCCATCTCCGTCGTCGAATTCTTCACGATTATCCTCCTTGATAAAGGCCATGCAGCTCCGCCTCCTCACCGCCAACGGAGCCGGCGGTGCCGAATCAACCATACCATCTTCTTCTTCTTCGTCGTCGGAGAGAAGAAATGCACTTCTACGGATTATGCCCAAGAGAGTTCATTGCGCTATGGACGACGAATTCATCGAATCGCAACGGCTACATTCTATTAGCCACGTGCAATTTTCCAGCTGTACTCTGAGTAGATGTGTGGACGAAAATGCCCCTCCCCAGCCCACAAGTCGAAAAATCGAAACTTAAAAACAATTTTCAAATAGTTAATTCCTCCACTAATTTAAGCCCGTTTAAATTCCTTCCCGCTTTCTTTTTAATCCATATATGCCTACATTCTATATATAGTGCATAAAAAAATATCCAACTTTTTAAATTTACACATCTTTGAAAGCATCAATTGCTGGCTTCATTTTTTTAATAGATCTAATAAAAAAAAAACTAAGAATTTAATTTTACTTGCTACGGTTTATTTGTAAATATATTTTACTTCTGTATGATTAAATTAAGTGCTTTGAAAATGAATAATATATGTAAGTGCATATGATTTTTTTCCTTCTTTTTTACTCAATAGAAAATGCTTTTACATTTTTTGTGGACGTATAAAATAGATTAAACTAGGCTGGCTCAGGGTTCGGTTGGGAGAAATATTTTTCTAATTTCTTTTTATGAAGAAGCTATTTTCAAGAAACCTTATGATGACGGCACATAAGACTCAATTTTGCCATATATTTTACACAAATATATTTTTGGCACACACCTTTCATTCAAAAATCCTATTTAAACTAACACTTTTTAAAATTTATCTCCTTCTATTACTCATGTACCATCACTCAAAATTAGTATTTTCTAATTATACGTTGTTGTATTTTTTTTTTCTTTGCTTTCATTTTAAAAGTCATATTGAATACTTTTAGTTATTATTTGGATTCCTAATTTTTGTTTCAAAATTTAAAGCATTCATAACAAGGCATATGATACCCGAATTTTGCGAGTCTTTTTACCTATAAACATGATAACAAATGCTAATAAATATTTACATCTCAATTTGAATTCAAACATAACATTTTATTTTCCCTTCCAATATCATACAAATCATCAACAATGCCATTATTTTAACTTTTAAAGAGCGGGGTTTTGTTTAGAATCCATGAACTGTAATTTTTGTTACAAATTTCAATTTTTGCAATTTCATGATTGAGTGTAGCATTTACACCCTCTCCCTGAATTAATTGTTTTTATTTCTTATATTAGTTTGAGTAGAAATATGGTAGCTGACATCCGCTACTTCTGGTTAACCGTCATAAGTGATCTATCCTCATCTGGCTATTATTTTGAATCTTAGTGTACCTCGTTAGAGTGTTTATTTCTATGTTTAGCATGATCAACTCCTTTCTCCCAATTAATTTGTCCTTCTTATGTTCCTGGGCTATCTTGTTCTAGGAGAGCTTTTGACTAAATTTGACTAGGAGGTAAGCCTTTCAGAGTAGTAGTGCGAGGACACAATTATTTTTTTGTTTTCATTTATTATCCATGCGATCCATTTTCGGTTCCATTTGCATTGTACCATTTTTTTGATGATATTGAAGCCTGACTCGAAGTTTGTTTAAATTTTATGTAGGGTAGTCACATATTTATTGAATATGGATGAATTGTTGGTCGATGACCACTATCATTGTTCCCTACTTTCTTACAAATTTTCAAATACTTTAAAGATGTGAAATCAAGTTACTCAATTTCTTTTGTGAGTTTTGTTTCTCTTCCTTTTAGCTTAGTACGAGAGTCATGGAAGCTTCCCTCTTAATTTGTTCTCTTCCATACCTTTTTAAGCTTCTTATTGGTCTTATGAAATATCGGTTGATGCTAATTCACACTTGTGCGAAACTTTGACCCTAATTCGTATTTTGAGGATAGAAAGCTTATAAAAACTATTAACCGCCTCAATGAAGGAAGAACGAAAATACTACCACATCAATTATGTGGAAAGAGGATATGGTAAATGCTTTCAACCTTATACTATTAGGCATTTGTATATTTTATCTTATTCAAAATATCATCCCACATCAGGAAACTAAATCATGGTTCTTTAATTTAATAAGATCTTGAGGCCACTCAACTTGTTGCTCACTCTAATTTGTGCTAATCTTTCATACCAAACCCTAGTGGTCCATGTGAATGCATTACCTTAGATGTGACATTGACATATGAGGAACTTTAAGCCTAGCTTAGGGAATTGCGTGAAGGAATGACAGAGAATCGACAAGAGACGGAATGGTCGCCCGTCGCTAAAAAAAACTATTAGCGACACGACTATTTGTGACGGACTTTAAGTGACAGATGACTGTCGCTAAAAGCATTTGCGTTAGAAATTGCTCTTTTGATGACGGAATTATCCATTATTATTTCAAGGTTTTCTTGAAGTGTTTGGCTTGCAATGTAATTATACATTTTATAAAAGACTTAATTTTTGTAATTAAAAGCAATAGAAGTTATTCATTATGTCCGATGCATGCAAATAATATAACTATGAAATTATTGAATGAGTGCAACCATAATGAGAAAACAAATCATGGTCTAAGATCAGTACAAAATATATCACCAAGAGTAGATAAAATATATTTAGTTTATAAGAACTATATATAATTTAAAACCATATAAAGAGATAAGAAATTGTTTTTGCACCACTTATATCAATAACATTGATACTAACTGTGCCTATTTCTTTCCCAATTCCCACCACTTCTCTTAAAAATAAAAAATAAAAAGATAATAACTCATTTATTTCATTCTCTCATCTATTATCCTTGCTTTCCAAGAAAAAGAAAAAGAAAAGAAAAGAAAACGTACGTGCCCCTCTTTTCTTTCATTCCTTCATCTATTTTCCTTCCTTCCAAAAATTGAATAAATAAATAAGGAGGCAAAAAAAAATTTAAAGGAAAATGGATAAAAAAATATCATTCTTAATTTTCGTTTTTTGGAAGATATCTTGCCTTTTAAAATTACATTGCATTTCAAATAATATAAATGTTTAAATCAGAGAATACATGAGAACTTTTCCCTTCCTTTTTGAAAATAGTTTTGAATTTTAAATAATAGAATCGTAATTGACTAAAAAATTTCATTCCATATTATAAAAAATAAAAATAGTCTTATTCTAAATAAGAAATACATAACTTACTAAAACAAATTATTCCCATACTATAAAAAATTAAACTTCCTCTCCTTTTATTAAAAACTTTAGATTAAAAATATTTCTTCAAAAAACAGTCCTTTTCCTTTTCACAATCAAATATTCTTCCTTTTCTAAAATATCTTAAGACTTTTAAAAGATAAAAAGGAAACTATTTTGTTAAAAAGGGAGTTTCTTCACCTTTGTTAAAGATTAAATTCCGAATTTCAGTTGTTTCATACTTGAAAGCAACAAAGAAAGTTAAAACCATTTTTGGAATCTTTATTTCCTCTCTCTATTAACTATATGTCCTTTCCCTTTGTAACGTAATTTTGAAGTTTAAGAATACAAACTATACTTTTTTTTAAAAAAAAATTATGCCATTTTCCTCTAGAAAATGATAAAAAAAAATGTTTTTAGTTCTATATTTAAAAATTTTCATTTTACTCTTGGTTTTCCTCTTTTTTCTTAAAATGAAGATTTTTTTTTTAAAATTTGAAAACAGTCATGAAATCAATAATGGAAAGAGATAGCTTTAATTAATATACTTTTGTACCTTTTCATGGTCAAGGCATTTTATTTATTTATTTATTTTTAGAATGAAATGGTCAGAATGGGAAAGCCATAGGCATTATTGCCTTTTGCACCTCCAAAAGAAACTTAGATCGAAACTGTACCTTAGCAAGACATATGTTTTCTCGTTGCATTTATGAAAAGCTTTGTGCGGTGATAAAATGGTAAATTAAAGAGTCCCATAATTGAAGCTTTTTCCTCTAAAATAAAGTCAAACTAAGATGAAATGGAAAAACAAAAAAAGAAAAAAAAAGTTCCTTCCATAATCAGCTCCCCTTTCCTGGTAAATAGCATTATAATATCTTAAATTTGTTCGGTGATCAACTTAACAAGGCATAGTTATCAACTTGACATGGGCATCAACCCAGTCAGGAGACCAAGTCACTAGTTGGATCATTGGGTCAATAACATCGGAAATATAATATAACAAACTCAAAAATACGTCATACCCTAAAAGAAATTCATGTGTATAATTAACATAACAAATGAATCCACTCTTTAACATAACAATTCATAATACACCTAGAAGATAAACAAACTAAATTTAGCAACAATCCTCATAAAATGTCTCATCCTAAGTATCAAACATCCATTCAAAATAGTTCAACTCCATGGATCAAATGTTTCAACGTTTGTATCAAATGCAGATGTATCTAGTGGCAAATAATTTAGGTAAAAGCTGAAGCCTTCGCTGTTCACATAACCTCCACCTTGACTTGAACAAATTCCATTGTCATTAACTTCATTTTCATCCCCTCAATTTCATCTAAGTTTAATGTATCTATAAAATAATATAAACAAAGTCAACAAAATACATTTCCTATAAATGAGATAAATAATTAATGTAATAATACGATAACCATCACTAAGATTGTCTTGAATAGTGCATGTTACCAGCTTACAACGAAAAGTCTTTAATTTTTCACTTGTCAAGATTGGCAGATCATCTACTAGTGCCCACATTTTATCTCGATCAATGACCTCCATATCGATTGGATCATAATTTCAACCCTTGAAATGATTCCAACATTAGACATTTAATTAGCATTAAGCATTGATAGTATAAGTAAAAACAAACAACAAATTTGGAAAGCAAAGGACTATTTAATACTTACTTTTATTGCAATCTCAAGTTGTGCACGAAAACAAGATCATTATGCCTTTGGTGCTCCGATCTGTTCCATTTTTTAGAATGAATATGTTCAAATATACTCAAATTCTCATCACAACCCTAGGAACTGCATGTTTGGCTCAAAACACGAATAACCAGCTTTCGGAGATTGGGTACACAACTTCCATATGTGAACCACCATTCATCTGCAGACAAATTTATATTAAATATTACGAATATAGTACATGCACGAAATATACAATAAATGACTCCTAAATTTTACATGGAGGTAAGAGATTGCGATCATATACAATAAACAACATCTGACAACGTACATCTGGTGGTACATTAAGGTATGCTCCTACATCACCTTTTACACTAGCTAAATGTTATTTGATTCGATTAATGCCTCCACTGGCAAAAGCCCTACTACAATACAAACAAGCCAATTTTTTATTTCCTGAACTTGTACCTAGTTTGAGAGCTTCTCTACAATGACCCCATGTTGGATCAAATTTACCTCACTCTATTTGTCTTAGTAGAATGAGTTTGAGACAAATCGGCTACTAATGAAAAGGAACCACTTGCACCACCAGAAGCCATGCTATAGTGTACCTGAAATAAAAATGTGTTTGTTGAATTAAAAATGCAGTATACTTGAGGTAAAAATGTATAGCCAGAATCTGAAAACTAATAAGAAGTTTGGTAGAATTTGCTAAAAACTGTATGCGGCAAGAAAAAGGAAAGGAACTTTAGATTTCTAATAGTTCCACTTCTGGCAAAACTATTTGTGAGAATATCTTACAAAGAGGAACACAGTAACAGGACAAATTTCATAAAGCATTTTTTGTGGAACTTCTTTAGTTGCTGCACAGCCTGATATTTAACCAAAGATATGGCTAAAAGTCAATGATTAGAGGATTAAAAACATTATAGATATAATTTTAGTGTTTTGCTTGTGTCTTTGTTCTTGTTCTGTATTATCTTTACTGTCCCATGAGAGTTGGAGTTGAATATAGAGAAAACTGAAGTTATCCACCAATTTTGATTTGTTTCTGGGACAAAAACCCAGAGGTAGGGCGCCATCAGCATTTCAAAATTAATTTAGTTACAATAAATCAGACAAATTCATGGTTAGACAAGGTGGTAAAATTACGTTGAGGTTGGTTCATGGCTAGTAGAATTTCCCAAGAAATGTGCAATTTGTTCAAGAAGGGAAATATTTTAAGGAAAAAACCTAGCCATAAGTTGGTTGCTAATCGAAACTAACTAATTTAGATAGCCAGCACTGATAAATCAGAAGCAAAATAGCATAAAGTAGCCCACTATTAAACAAAACAAAGGCCACTAGAAGATCACTTAAAGTAGTATCTTTCACAGTTGTTATGGTGTCACCAAGGCATCACCTAGGCGATGCTTAGCTTCCGGGCAGGGGCGGGGGAGCATGGCGGGCAGCGCCTTGCTCCCATGCACCTTGGCCGGAAAGGCATCGCCTAAGGTTTTTTTTTTTGAAAAAGAAAGCTTTACAAAACGACGTCGTTTTGCATTGTAATATATATATATATATGGATATAAGAAGAAGTCGTCGTCACAAAAGAAGGCAGTCTTCTTCTTTTTCTTCGACGACGAACAACACCAGAGGGACTGAAATCTCCTTGGCTCCAGCAACTGCAGTCCATCGACGGCGACGGCTCTGGCAACTGATGGCGGGCACTCCGGTGACTGCGACGGTTCCGTTTGAACTCCATTTTTGGACGGTCACTATCCTCTTAGTAACCCTAATATATTCTAGTGATCAATTTTATAAAATGAAATGTAGAAAAGGAACCCAACCCAAAAATGCATTACTAAGGTGTTTAAGTGCATTTTGGTAAACATGCCACTCTCCTCTCGGTACTGTTACTATATTTTTAAATACCCTAATATATTCTAGTGATCAATTTTGTAAAATGAAATGTAGAAAAGGAACCCGACCCAACAATGCATCACTAAGGTGTTTAAGTGCATTTTGGTACACATGCCACACACAAATTGAATTGTTTTTGGCTTTCTTTGTTCTATTTCAATTCACAGTGGGTTCAGTTCAATTCAATTCAACTGTTTGTACTATTAGAACACTTGATGAGGCTATTATAGGCTTATCAATTCACAGTGGGTTCAATATTTGTTTATTTGTCTGTTTTCTTTGTTTTTTTTTTTTTGTGAAAATAGTGATTGAAGATCTTCCACCACCGTTGCCTCCACCACAACAAGTTGCAATTTCAATTGACCAATATGATCCGAGGAAGGATCCAGCTCGCAAAGTAAAGTGAAATGATCCTAAGTGGAAACATGGTTTTTGGCTAGATCCTACGAACAAAAACAAGGTTGAATGTATGCTTTGTGGCAAACACTTGAACAATGGGATTAGGAAATTGAAGCAACACTTGGCTGGTAGTTATGGAGATGTTGCAAAATATAATAAAACCACCACAGATATTTCTAAAGAGATGAAGTTGGCTTTGATCGGGAAAAAAAAGAACCCTACTTTAGAGGTCGATGATGATTATAACGATTTAGAAGTGGATTAACCTATTAAAGCTGAAGTTGAAGGATAAGTAAACTCCTCCGCCTCGGGTGTCCGATCTCGATCAGTTGGTAGCTTTAGTTTCACACCAAGCTCGGGCACAGCTGCAAAAAGGAAGAAAAATTTCCATGTTCCCAGTCTCGAGGTCCTATGGACTGTCACGTGAGGCGAACTAATGAATTAGTAGTGCAAGAGAAGCATGAAAGAAGTCCTACACAATGCACTTTGGAGAATCACTGCAGACCGCCCGAGGAGAGAGCAGGGGTTATGAAACACTTCGTTAATTGGCTTTATGAATGTGAGATTCCATTTAACTCGGTCAAAATAAGGAGCTTCGAGGTGTTGGTTGAGTCTATTGCTCAGTATGGGCCAGGTCTTAAACCCCCTAGTTATCATGAGATTAGGGTTCCTTTGCTTGCTAATGCAAATAAAGATACAGAAGCTGTAAAAGAAAACTATGAGGCATATTTGAGGAAATATGGGTGCACGCTTATGTCAGATGGATGGACGGATAAAAGAGGACGACACTTGATTAACTTTCTTGTCAACTGCCCAGAGGGGACCTATTTTATGGGATCTGAAGATGTATCTAATTATGTTCAACATGCAGAGATATTGTTTAGTTTGCTTGACAGCAAAATTGAAGAAATTGGAGCATCGTGTGTTGTGCAGGTGGCTACAGATAATGCAGCAAATTATAAAGCTACCAGTAGAAAGTTGATGGAGAAGAGGAAAGCCTTGTTTTGGACTCCTTGTGCTGCTCATTGCATAGACCTTATGCTAAAAGAAATTGGCAGCTTGAAAACAAATAAGGTTATGATAGTGAAGGCAAGACGAGTGACAACTTTCATCTATTGCCATACTCATCTGCTTGATGCCTTGAAGACCAAAACAGGTAGAAGGGATCTAGTGAAAGTTGGAGTCACTAGATTTGCAACCTCATTCCTCATGCTCCAAAGCTTATACAAACACCAAATGGCCTTAAGGCAGTTGTTTGTGTCTCAAGAATGGGCAGATTCGAAGCTATCCAAAACTGAGACGGGGAAGAAGGTGGTGGAGACGGTGCTTGCTGTTAACTTCTAGAATGAAGTTAGAGATTATCTTCTGGTATCACAACCACTGCTTGTTGTTTTGAGGGTAGTGGACGGTGATGAAATGCCTACTATGCCTGAAGTATACGTGGCGATGGAGGAGGAGAAAAATAAGATAAAAGAAAATTTCATGAACAGGGAGAGACTGTGGAAAAAAACTATTGACATCATTGAGAGGCGTTGGGATTGTCAGATGGAGCAACAGTTATATCTTGCCGCCTTATTCATCAATCCTAGCAAGTACTTTAATTATGTTGACAAGGATCCCAATGCAGTTTACAAGTTATCCAGTGCTTTTAATGACGTAGTGGTAAGATTGGTACCTGACCAAGACTTACAAGACAAGATCTACGACCAAGTTGATATTTATAAGGCTTCTCAAGGTGACTTTGTGAAGGATATGGTAATTCGGAGGCGAAAACTACAAATCCTCGTAAGCACCAACCACCTATATTTCAAAAAATCATAAATATTTGTCTCACTAATATTATGATCCTTCTTGTAAATCTATAGTTGATTGGTGGACCTCAATTGGAGCTTCTTCTATTGACCTTGCGAAGATTGCATCACATATTCTTGGTATTTGTTGTAGTTCATCTAGTTGTGAGTGCAATTGGAGCACCTTTGATTTCATAAGTATGTGTGTTGGATTAAATTTAAATTCATATGGTAGTGTTATCATATTACTTTAACATTTGTTTTATTTTAAATTTAGATTCACACCAATAAGAGAAATAAGCTCGAGCACCAACGATTGAATGACCTAGTCTATGTTCACTACAATCGCCGGTTTCAAGAAAGGTTTAAAGAAAGGCGCGAAAAGGGTAGAAACTTTGATCCTTTAGTTCTCAATAAGCTTGACTAGAATAATGAGTGGATAGCTAAAGGACCACGGCAAGACTTGGTCTATCCTGATAGTGACCTCACATGGCTAGAAGTCGATATAGCCCTTGGTGCGTCTACAGGACTCAAAGGCCGCAATTTACCTAGGGTAAGCTAGCGAAGACCATCTAGCAGGAGAGCTATCGAGGCATCATTAGATGAAGTAGATGAAGTCGATGAAGAAATAGGAAAAGATGCTAATTATGATAAAGATGTTGAGGATGACTTCGGGAATCCCACTACTAGTTCTTCGCATAGTAAAAATACTAGCGTTAATGCTGAGCTAGATGATGCCTTTGTGTGATGTATATGTATTTGTACCTTGGGCTTATTGAGTCAAGGACTTATAATTTCGTGATGGTTGCTACTTTTCATGCTTTAATTTGATGATGGTTTGCTACTTTAATGCTTTATTTTAATGAGTAATAATGTTCTTTGTTTAATTTGATGTATTATAAGGTAGGTTTGGGTTTTATAATGTATTTGTGTCTTATTTTTAAGTATTTGTCAATATTTTTTATATTTAGAATATGTACAGGTATGATATGAGGGTAAAATTATGAATTTTATTAGGGAGCGCCTTGGACCGCCTTAAGAACGCCTAGGTAAGCGCCTTGCCGCCTAGGCGTCCAGGCAGTCAGCGGTCGTCGTCGACCGCCTTGGCGTCATGACAGCTATGGTCTCTTTCCAAAAGAATTAATGCATTCTCCATGGAATTCAACTCACCGGTATTAAAGTCAAGGCTCAAATTCGCACATTGTCACAGCAAACGAAATTAGCCACTCCTGTCAAGAACATAACTCCTAAGAATACAAGCATAACTAAACATAGACATGCTGTAGCAACGACATCAATGTGCATACACAAAATCATCTTATTTGAGCAAACAAAAGATGCAGAACTCCTTTATGAGCCCCAATTTCTAGAAAAGAAACTATTTTCCCCCAATTATCGCAACTTAACAGGAAGGAAAGAAAAACAAAGCATGCACAAGAGAAGGAACTTTAATGCTAATTCAACGAGGAAAATGCAAAAACAGATCCATTCAAAGAATTAGCTTATATGAGAACCCGAAACAAAGTGGGAGAGAGATGAAACCTTATATTGGAAAAACGCACCAAAGAGGTGAGCTGATCTGAGTTTGGAAGGGCTAGAACAAAAACATGAATAGATTCCAGAGCTCAAAACCCGAAACAGTGAAGTGAGAACTTTGTATTGCTAAATATAATTTTCACCTTTGATCGCTAAAGGAGGGGACACCGATTTAGGGGTTGGGTCGGCAGGTCACCAAGTCAACCCACCGGGCTGGTCTGGGTCTGATAATAAAGGAAAAAGGTATTCCTACAAACAGAAAAGGAAGAGATGATTATGCCATTTCTACTAAATTCTTTAATTCTGTGGCTAAAAAAGAAAAACAAAAATCTGCATATTTAAAAATAAAAAAGTTAAAGAAACTCATAATAGAAACGTTCTTACTCTTGATGCATAGCCCTGATAAAGCCACTCCCCTAAAGTTTAAACGGCGGTCGCTTTGGGATTTCGTTTGCCCTCCCATTGCTCCGAATTTGTTTCCCTCCCACTCATAAACCCTCTTTCCCTCTCTCTATCTCTCCTCCATTCTTTCTTATTTCTGAATGTTTCACTTTGAATCTTTCTTGGACAGTGACTCGATTCCTGATTCGAGGGTTTCCGATTTACGAGAGGAGTCTGGTAGGATGCAGCGGACTGGGAAAATCGCGTGGAAAAACGATTATTTGAAAGGGAATTGTAGTCATTGGTGGATGCCTAGTTTATGAATCTGCAGTTGCTGAAATATATATTTCCTTTTTTTTTTAATGGGGCGGGGTGGGGGGCGCTCTTTTGATGAGGACACCGGTGTATATCAAGAAATTCATCAAGGTGAGACAATCTTGAAACACTCGTGTTTTTATTAGAGCTTGTACAGGAAGAAATAAGTTGTTCAAGTCTTTCTGTCTGGAGCGTAAAAATGTATAGCCAGAATTTGAAAACTAACAAGAAGTTTGGTACAAAAACTGTATGCTACAAGAAAAAGTAAAGGAACTTTAGATCTCTAACAGTTCCACTTCTGGCAAAACTATTCGTGAGAAGATCCTACAAAGAGGAACGTAGTACCAAGACAAATTTCATAAAGCAGTTTTTGTAGAACTTCTTTAGTTGCTGCACAGCCTGATATTTAACCAAAGATATGGCTCAAAGTTAGTGACTAGAGGATTAAAAACATTATTGATATGATTTTAGCATTTTGCTCATGTCTTTGTTCTTGTTCTGCATTATCTTTATTGTCCCGTGAGATTGGAGTTGAATATACAGAAAACGGAAGTTATCCACCAATTTAGATTTGTTTATGGGACAAGGAACCACAGAGGCAGGGAGCCATCAGCATTTCAAAATTAATTTAGTAATAATAAGTTAGACAAATTCATGATTAGACAAGTTGGTAAAATTATGTTGAGGTTGTTTCATGGCTAGTAGAATTTCCCAGGAAATGTGGAATTTGTTCAAGAAGGGAAATATTTTAAGGAAAATACCTCGCCATAAGTTGGTTGTTAATTGAAACTAACTAATTTAGATAACCAGCACTGATAAATCAAAAGCAGAGTAGCATACAGTAGACCACTATTAAACAAAACAAATGCTACCAAAAGATCACTTAAAGTAGTATCTTTCCAAAAGAATTAATGCATTGTCCATGGAATTCAACTGGCTGGTGTTAAAGTCAAGGATCAAATTTGCACATTGTCACAGCAAATGGAGTTGGCCACTCATGTCAAGAATATAACTCCTAAGAATGCAAGTATAACTAAACATAGACATGCTGCAGCAGGGAGATCACTGTCCATACACAAAATCATCTTATTTGAATGAACAAAAGATGTAGAACTTTCTTATGAGCCCCCATTTCCGGAAAAGAAACTATATTTCCCCAATTATGCCAACTTTAGCAGGAAGGAAAGAAAAACAAACCACGCACTAGAGAAATAACTCTAATGCTAATTCAATGAGGAAAATCCAAGAACAGATCCATTCAAAGAACCTAAAGGGGTAGAAGAAGAACAGGAGGAGATTCCAGAGCTCAAATCCGTAACAGTGAAGTGAGAACTTTATATCGCTAAATATAATCCTCATCTTCGATCGCTGTAGGAGGGGAAATAGACGATCTCTTTAGGGTTTTCATCTCTCTGTGCTTCGTTCAGTTTTCCTTTACAATATGTTGTAATTTCTTTTCTTTTTTTAAGGTCTGGCTTTTATGTGAGTCGAGGCAGGTTATCCGATTTGTGAGTCAAACCGTTAGACTTAACGGATTCGGATGGTTTGATGTACACTCTGAGTTAAATAGAGACCCAAACTGGATGGGGGCCGGGTCTACTAACACTGTAGACAACAGTCCTTCAAACGAAAAAGGGAGAGTTGATTATGCCATTTCTACTCAATTCTTTAATTCTGTGGTTAACAAAAATAAAAAGTTAAAGAAACTCCTAATAGGAATGCTCCTATTCTTGACGCCCAGCCCTGATAAAGCCACTCCCCTAAAGTTTAAACGGCGGTCGCTTTGGCATCTCGTTTGTCCTCCCGTTTGCTCCGAATTTGTTCTTTCTTTCCATCATCCATGGCTCTCCCCGTCCCACTCATAAACCCTCTCTCTCTCTCTCTCTCTCTCTCTCTCTCTCTCTCTCTCTCTCTCTCTCTCTCTCTCTCTCTCTCTCTCTCTCTCTCTCTCTCTCTCTCTCTCTCTCTCTCTCTCTCTCTCTCCTCAATCCCTGATCCTCTTTACAATTACAGAGTTTATCCCAACTTATCCATGAAATGCTGCATTTTTCAAGGTCTCCCTTCCACCAAAACTTAGCAATAAAAGAGTTAAGACTATTGCACACACCCTTCGAAAGACAGAAGCAACTCATTGCATACACCGGTATGGCTAATGCCACCGCATCTCTTTAATTGCCTGTTGAACTGCTTTAGGAGTATTAGAACTGAAAAAAAAAAAAAAGCCTAGATTTTTGAAGATTCACGCATTGGCTTTAAACCTGCTCATATAAAATCAAGGATTTCAAGAGCTTTTACACATCGAAGATATTAGCTCTAAGAGACAAAAACGAATCATCAGCAAAAAACAAATGTTAAATGATTGAGCTATGTCTCGTAATTCAAAGGATAATAGAGAGTCAAGGCCTTTAGAGCAAAATAGAAATAAATAGGGTGAGAGGGGATCACCTTGCCTCAAAACTTGAGTAGGGCGGATGTAATCCACTTGCTTTTCTTTAATGATCAAAGAATAAGAAACAGTGGTTACACAAGCCATAATAATGTTAATCTAACGATCAGTAAAGCCCAGCCTTCTCATAATCGCTTCTAAGAAAACCCATTCAACCTTGTCAGATGCTTTACTCATATCAAGTTTAACAGTCATGAAACCTGAATTACTCCTTTGTAAATTTTTCATATAGTGAAGATGCTCGAATGCAATAAGCATGTTGTTGGAAATTAGTCTTTTAGGGACAAAAGCACTTTGATTGACAAAGATTACCTCTAAAAGAACATGTTGCAATCGGTTAGATAATAGTTTGGCCCCAATTTTATACACTACATTACATGAACTGATAGGTCTAAAATCAGTCACATTCTTTGGGCACTCGACTTTAGGAACCAAAACTATGAGTAAAGTTTGATCCTCTATGCATTATTCCAGAATTTAAAAAATTTAGAACAGAACATGTCACATCAATCCCAACAATATTATAATATTTTTGGTAGAAAAGAGGAGACATACCATCTGGCCCTGGGGCTTTTAAAGGATGCAATTGAATAAGGCAGTTTTGACCTCCTCAGCTGAAAAGTCCCACATCAATCTTGCATTCATATCACTTGTTACATGCCACGAAACATGAGACAAGACACGATCTATATCCACAGGGTAGGATGATGTGAAAAGAGAGGTGAAATGTCTCACCAATAAGTTTCCAATCTCAAAATCATCAATGATCCAATGGCCATTCTCAGTATTATGGTCCCTTATCATATTTCGATGTCTTCGTTGGGAGGCTTTCCTATGGAAAAAACTTTTATTCCAGTCCCCCTCCTTAAGCCAAATTGCCCTAGCCCTTTGCTTCCAAAGCATTTCCTCACAATAAAGTAACTCGTTAAGTTCTGAGGCCACTTTACGTCCCAGAACTACTAGATCCTTAGATGGCTACCATTGTTTCATAGTTTGGAGGGCTTTTATTTTCCGAGCGATGTGCTTTTGTTAATTCCCCACTGACTCTCGATTCCATTTAAAAAGACTCACTCCAGTGTTTTGAATTTTCGTATTAATGTCCGCAAGATCTCCAGAGCCAGCCCCAATGTTCCAAGCTGTTCGAACAATAGCTTCACGATCATCCTGTCTCACCCAAAAACTCTCAAACGGAAACCTCCTTTTCTTTGAATATCTACTATTAGCATCTTATGATCAGATTTAGAACAAGCTTTATGTTTCACTACTGACCTGGGAAAACAATTGAGCCAATCAAGTGTGCACAATCCTTGATCAAGTCTCTCCAAAACTCGCTCAGGGCCTTCACGCTCGTTGGAGCAAGTGAAAATATCACCGATAAATCCCAAGTCTTGGAAATCACAAAAACCAATGACTTCCTTAAACTTCTCCATCAACCCCCACGGCGGAGTTATCTTTTCTAGCTTCTCTTGATTACATGTAATCTCATTGAAATCACCACGGCAAGTCCACGAGAGAGAGGACATACTCTTCAACTGCCTTAACAAAGCCCATGACTTCTCCTTACGTGCCTCCTCAGGGTGCCCAGAAAAACCAGTAAATCTCGAATCAAAAGAGTCCCCTTGGAGCTTAATTGCAACATCAATGTGGGAGAGAGGGTATGAGAAGAGGGCAACTGAAACACCACGTTTCCACATGAGAGTAATCCCACCGCCTCTTCCACCAGGAAATCTTGCTCGCTGCTTGATCTTTTCAAATTCTCTTGATGATAACCTTGCCCCTGCAAAAGGGACAAGGGAGGGAGCTTCACCCCTTAGCGTACTTTGAAGTGTTTGAACTATCTGAGCGTTCTAAAGCCCCCAACAGTTCTAGCATAACACGTTCATTGCTCCCGGCGGGGATGAGCCTTCTCAACCTCCGCCGATGAAACATCAAGTAACTTAACTTCTTCTCCAACTGAGCGAATTTTTTTTTTTATGTTAGAGCAGGGTTCACATGGTTAGACGTACTCTTTACTACAAGCATTTATGAGCATGATCAGTTATCATTTTACTTTTATATAACTTTGATAATTACTGATGTCATTATATTTAAATGGAAAAATATCTCAAATATTTATGGATGCCAACATAATTCACATATATTAACGCACATTAATGTCATTATGGTTCTAGAGTGTTGGACACTAATGTAAATGTGAAGATGATCATCTTTTGAAACCAATATACCATGGTTGGTTTGGGCATGTTTGAACGGTTTCCTATAAAATGGAACATGCAATAAATGATTTTCAAAGCATTGTTTATTCTCATTTATGGTTAATTTGATGACAATAAAATATTGCAACTGTCCCTACATGCCATATTTGGAACAAAAGAGTTAAATGTTTTGGCAGGGCTTCAATAGCTCTTGAATTTGGGATGCTTTACGAATATAAAACTTACTTGCTTCTTCGAAAAATATCCCCAAATAATATAGTTACTTTTGCCCTATATTAGTGATGCAATTGGCAATTAAGTGAAAAATTTGTAGGCGATCGCCCAATTGCTAATTACGTGACTAATATAGGGCAAAAGTGGTCATGTAATTGACAATTGAGTGACCAAAGGGAGTGGGTGGGTTAATGGAGAGGGGGTCCATGGTGTAGTTTACACAATTCTTTTTTCAATGCATTTTTTAAAAATTTGAATCGTATAAATGGAAACGACATTAAAAAAAACACACATCTATCAATTTTCAACTGATTTATAACGGTTGCGGTTGATCTCAAAATTTTCATTCAAAGTTGGAAAAAAATCCAAGCTTAAAAACAACGCTAAAATTTTCTATGCTTAGGATGAATAAGATTTATGTTCCAAATCACTTAAAAATTGAAAGACATGTGTATTTTTACATGTTGCTTTCATCTATACAGATCAAAATTTTCAAAAATGCGTTGAAAAAAATGGATGGAGCAAACTGTGCCATGGACTCTCTCTCCATCAACCTACCCACTCCCCCCCCCCCCCCAAAAAAAAAAAAAAACGTAACCCTCGTACCAATGTTGAAATGGTCACACAATTGTCAATTGCATGATCATTATTTTAATATTTTGGTCATGCAATTACTAATGCATGACCACTTTTAATCTATATTAGTCATGCAATTGGGAATTGCATGGCCAAAATAATTTAAAATTGGTCAGACAATTACTAACTGTGTCTTTAAAATAAGAACAAATCTAATCGGGAAATCGGCAAATGCGTCCTAAAAACTTATTCCAAGAAAAAACTGATCCATACACCTAGTTTAGGAATTTTATTTTTTTTTCCTATATTATTTCAAGATTTCTTTCTGCTTTTTTCTTCCTATGGCAATGTCTTTTACTGTCAAAGTTTCGTTGCATAACTGTTTTTACAGAGATATGTTGCCATCATATGAAGGAAGCTTTGAAGGGCTTCAAGGCAAGCAGTATGTTGGGTAATAGAACCCCGACTGAATAGAGCAAACAGCAAATAAAGGAAATTGGATGGACACAGAAATTTACGTGGAAAACCCTTTCGGGAAAAAACCACGGGCAAGAAGAGAAAACTCCACTATAGAAGAATATTACAAAAGGAGGAGAAGAAATAGAATGGGATGAGTAGGAGGGGAGGAGGAGCCTTTCTTTTATAGGCTCTCTTACCCTCCCCCTTTCATTCCACTTCCGATGTGGGATTCCCACAAAGGAATAGTGTGAATAGTACAGCATTCTCCCACTTGGAGATTTGATTGAGGATCAAACAATCTCCACACCTTCTCTATCTTGCCACAACCATGCCGTCTACGTTTCCGCCAAGCCATATAAGGATCTGCACCAAGTGAACTTGTCAGTGTTGATTGCTTTTGTTAGTGCATCTGCTAGGTTGTCTTTTGTGTGAATTTTTTGTAGATCCACACTCCCGTCTTCCACCACTTCACGAACAAAATGATATTGTACTCCTATGTGTTTTGTCCTGGAATGAAAAGCTGGATTCCTTGCAATGTGCAAGGCACTCTAACTGTCACAGTGTAAGAGAATCTTCTCTTGTTTGTGCCCAAGTTCTTCCATGAATCTTCTTATCCAGATTGCTTCTTTACAAGCTTGTGTAGCTGCCATATACTCAGCTTCTGTTGTAGATAATGCCACAACTGTTTGTAGTTTAGATACCCAGCTCACAGCTCCCCCTGCAATTGTAAACACATAGCCTGTAGTGGATTTCCTTTTATCAAGATCACCGACATAATTAGAATCAACATATCCTCTGACAATAAATTTAGATCCTTCGTAACATAGAGCAGCATCCGAGGTTCCTTTGACATATCTTAGGATCCTCTTCACAGAATTCCAATGCTCTCGACCAGGGTTTGCCATGTACCGACTGACCACTCCCACTGCATGTGCAATGTCTGGTCTCATACATATCATGGCAAACATCAAACTCCCCACTGCTGATGCATACGGTACTCGAGACATCTCCATCCTCTCTGCTTCATTGCTAGGACACATACTTGAAGATAACTTGAAATTAACAGGAAGTGGAGTAGAGATTGACTTACAATCTTGCATATTGAAGCGGTGCAAGATTTTCTTCAAATAATTCTTTTGAGATAGCCAAATCTTCCTGTTATTTCTGTCTCGGTGAATTTACATCCCTAGAATCTTGTTTGCTGGTCCTAAATCCTTCATTTCAAACTCCCTAGCCAACTGAGCCTTCAGTTCTTCGATATGAACTTTGTTGGGGCCTGATACCAACATGTCATCAACATACAACAGCAGTATTATGAAATCATCAACACCAAACCTATTGTAATACGCACAAGGGTCTGAACCAAGTCTGTTGTATCCAAGGCTCAATATGAAGGAATCAAATCTCTTATACCAACATCTCGGCGCCTGTTTTAAGTCGTATAGAGATTTGTTTAGCCTGCAAACCAAATTCTTTTTCCCCGGTTCTTCAAAACCATCTGGTTGGAGCATATAGATTTCTTCTTCAAGATCTCCATGAAGAAATGCAGTTTTCACATCTAACTGCTCCAGATGTAGATCAAATGTAGCACATAACGCCAAAACTATCCGAACAGTAGTAAGTCGAACCACGGGTGAAAAGATTTCTGTAAAATCAACACCTTCTTTCTGAGCATACCCTTTTATCACAAGCCTTGCACGATGCCACTCTATCTGATTATCACTATTTCGTTTGATCTTGTAAACCCATTTGTTACCAATGGGCTTCCTCCCGTACGGTAATGGTACAAGCTCCCACGTCTTATTCTTATGAAGAGCTTCAATTTCTTCTTGCATTGCTGTCATCCAAAGTGACGCTTCTGAGCTTTCAACTGCTTCTTTGAATGTTGACGGCTCCCCATCTTCTGTTAGAAGACAGTATGCAATATTGCCCTCCACAATATAATCAGACTGCCAGGCTGGTGTGTGTTTCTCACGAGTTGACCGTCGAACTTCTATAGTTTCAGACTCAACTGGTCCTTGTTCCTCGTGTTCTGGTATTGCTCCAGAAGAAACTTCTTGTTTAGACTTTTCTTCCTCCTGAATTGTTGTAGTCGCTGGAACTTCCATCGATGTGCTACCTACATCTTTCTTTTGCAGTTTATCTTCTACAAATATGACATCCCTATTGATGACGACCTTGTGGGCAGTGGGATCCCACAGTCGATACCCCTTCACTCCATCAGCATATCCCAAGAATCTACACTTTCTGGATTTTGGATCCAGTTTCGAAACTTCTTAAGAATTGTACATAACGAACACTGGACTCCCAAATGTGTGCAAGCGTGAATAATCAACTGGATTACCGGTCCACATCTCCATCGGTGTTTTCAGATTAATTGATCTTGTTGGTGATCGATTAATCACATAGCAGGCGGTGTTCACAGCTTCTGCCCAAAATGACTTTGCCATGCTTGCAGTTCTTAGCATGACTCTAGTTCTTTCGAGTAGAGTTCTATTCATCCGCTCTGCCACTCCATTCTGTTGAGGAGTGTACGCCACCGTGAGTTGTCTCTTGATGCCTTCTTGATTACAAAAATCAACGAAGTCATCCCCCGTATATTCTCCGCCATTGTCTGTCCGGATGCACTTGATCTTCCTCCCTGTTTCTCGTTCAATTTGCGCTTTGTATGCCTTGAAGACCAAAAACACATCTGACTTCTTTCTGATAGGGTACACCCAACATCTTCTGGAATAATCATCGATAAAAGATACAAAGTACCTTGCTCCTCCCAGAGATATAACCAGTGCTTGCCATACATCAGAATGATCTAATTCTAGAATATTTTTACTTCTAGAATCAGATGCAGTGAACTTTAATCTATGCTGCTTACTTGTAACGCAATGCTCACAAAAGGGTAATGAAACCTTTGTGAGGCCCGGGAGTAGTTTCCGTTCAGCGAGTACTTTCAACCCTTGCTCTGACATGTGGCCCAATTTTTGATGCCACTTCTTTGTCTCTTCAGCAGAATTGGTTGAAGCAATTGATGCCTCTGCCTCCAGGTGAGTCTCTCCCATGAGTCTATACAAATTTGCAGCAATCTTTTCAGCCTTCATCACAACTAGCGCCCCTTTGACGATCCTCATCATTCAATTTTGGATGCGAGTATTGCACCCAATTTCATCTAATTGTCCCAAAGACAATAGATTCTTCTTCAAGCCCTTCACATGTCGCACATTTTGAATAGTGCGTACCATACCATCGTACATCTTCAATTTGATGGTGCCAATTCCAGCAATCTCCAATGAATGATCATTTCCCATGTACACAGATCCTGCAGAGATAGGCTCATAAGTGTGAAACCAATCTCTACGAGAGGTCATATGCCATGTTGCTCCTGAATCCAATATCCAAGCATCAGTGAGTTCCGATCTATCCTTGAATATCGTTGCTGCTTCGCTGTATAGAACATCAGCTTCGGCGACGCACCCTTGAGATGTTTCTGCCTTGTCTACACCTTTAAATCGACACTCGCTTTTGACGTGTCCCCTCTTGCCGCATTTGAAGCATCTGAGATTCCTCTTACCCCTCGATTTTGACCTCCCTTGTTTGTGACTCCCACTGGAATCACGTTCCATTGACCTTCCTCGGGTTATAGACAGAGCTTCTGCTTGTTGTGAACTTGCCTGTCTATCTTCCTTGTTTCTCCTTCGATTTTCTTCCTCCAGAATTGAAGCAGCGACATCATCGAAAACCAAAATATCCGTGGGAATATTATTGGTTAAATTGATGATGATTTGGTCATATGAATCTGGGAGACTTTGAAGTAAAATCTCAGCGCGTTCCTGTGGCGAAACCGTATGTCCCAGCGTTGAAAGTTGAGAACATAACGAGGTCAGAGTATGTAAATGCTCCGTCACCGATGTAGATTCCGACATCCGTAAGGTATACAACTTTCTCTTCAAGAAAATTTTGTTGTGAAGTGACTTGGCTTCATATAATTTGATGAGGTGATCCCAAACCTCCTTAGCGGTTTTCTTCTCTTGTACTCCCGATAAGATATCATCCGATAGGGCTAGATGCAGATTTGAAAGAGCCATTGCATCTATTCTTTTCCACTTTGCGTCATCTGTGATCTCCGCCGGCCGAGCACCGATGGCCTCCAGGCAATTATCTTTTACCAATAATGCCCTCATCTTCAATTTCCATAACGAAAACTTTGTACCGTCAAATTTGGCGATATCAACCTTTGCTGCCATTGCTTCTATCACGAACTGTTGTTGAATACAGAATAGCTCCCACTATTTCACGTAAGAAATATCTCATTGGGTTACCTTCAACTAGTATATTGTTAAATTAAAATGCACCAGGAAAATTTCCAGGAAAGACTGGAGGGACACAAACGGTCCGCTTAAGTACCAGACTCCTTAGACAAAATTTTCCTTAGACATGCACCTAATCACCCCAATATACTTTCCAGAAATACCCGAAGGAAGATAAAACACGTGAATAGTAACGATATATTGAAGCGGACCTTCAATATAATTTCTGCAGCACCTCCGTAGGATGAAGCACCAATATCTAACTTATTTTCTGATGTGAAGGATCCACTTAAAAGTGGCAATCACAGAGCACACGATAAGTAGATATTAACACCCTAACCCCGCGAACAGCTCCCCAAGGAATTTTCCTTTTCTGATGTGGAAGATCAGACTATGCTGCAACCACAAAGCATACTTTGGAAAAACCTTGCTCTGATACCAGTGTTGGGTAATAGAACGCCGACCGAATAGAGCAAACAGCAAATAAAGGAAATTGGATGGACACAGAAATTTACGTGGAAAACCCTTTCGGGAAAAAACCACGAGCAAGTGAGGATTTTAAAATCTCAAATGGAGTTTTGGTGGTTACTTGCCAAATTCAAAGACCCAGTAAGTGTGATCGAATGGAATTTGGTTCACAATAGTAAGTGTGAGACTACTGGCCAAATTCTAGTTAATATAATCTGTACTCGGGACAACTCCGATCAAAACGCCTAATATATTGAACCATACCGTGTGTGTTATTTGTCAAAATAAAACTCAAGGGCACAATTAAAGGGCAAGTCTAAAACATAATTTCTAAAGCAATTATTGTGTTGTCTTAATTCGACTTTATTATTCTAATCCGATATTGGAATTCATGTAAAAGAGTTATTGTCTTTTACTACTCCTTGTGGTTAATATCTCAGGGTCAAATAATCTTTAATTAAAAATTCTTGTTTGTTCTGTATACCCCTACTTCCTTATTCCATACGTTTATCAATAATTTAATTCTGCTGCCAATTAACAATTTAGGTTATCTTGTGCGTTTGTGAAAAAGTAAGATGAATTATGTTATTTCATTCTCTCACTTCGTACTTCATTATGTAATTTATTTATTCATTTAAATTTTATAAAAATTATCTGTCTAACCTTATTGCATTATTTTTTTTTTCCAACAATGATTTTTGCATTAAGACATAGAAAACCTCATAGATTTAGCACCACCTGAGTTTAAAACTCAAATTTCCCTCTGTTTTGTTCTTCTCCCTCCATTTCGAATCTAAGATCCATTTTCATAGTCATCCACATCATTCCGAGCTTCTAGCTCATTTTCCTTTCAAATATAGAAATCTAATCGAAGATATTCTATGCCTTAAGGCATCAGAAGTACAATATTAATATCCTTTTAGGATTTTGAGGACTTGCATCCCCTCGTTTAAATAATAGATGCATTTATTTTCTAAATCCAATTAATCAAATAAAAAAATATTAATTTACAAAATTAGCAGATAATGATATAAAAACGTCCTACATCAAGAGGAAGTCCCAGCTCCTTGACCAAAGGAGAATGAAAGTCCGCCTTCCAGTGGGATAGTCGAGCTATCGTATCCAATGGTTCTTTTCATACCAATTTCAGAATTTGAATAAATTGAGAAATATGAGTATTTCAAACATTCAATTTTTCTCTTTTTTCTGCTAAAATTTTATGAAAATATTATGGTGTTAACATAAGTGAAGTTTTTTTATTTCATTATATATATATATATATATATTACCCTTTCATTGTATATTAATTAATAAGAAAAGGAAAAGGGTTTCAGAAAGGAAGTTTGTGTTCCAAAGGTGGGACGGAGGGCGACTAAAAAAAGATGGGCCAAAAAGTAAAATTAAATGAACGAAATGCTAAGCCGATTAGGACTGGGATCAACTCTGAAAGAACGAAAATGATGTTGGTGCAATTTAGTTGGCCCAAGCCACCTACCACATTGTGGTCCAGACCTGTTTGATTTGTAAAATCTTAAATTTCCATCCAATATCATATTTTTTTAAATATAATACATAGAAATGCAATACTCAAAACATTAATATTTTTTTGTTCGTTATATTTAGTTGAATTCCTCCTAATGGGATATTTTTATGTTTAGCACAAATAGTTAGATTCAAGAAACATTAAAGTTTTCTATTAATGCCATTTTATGAAAAAATATAGCATTCACAACATAAAATATAGCAAGCTATTTACATAATAAAAAATATTATTTTAAAATTAGCATCAAAATAAAATTTTTGCTATGTTTCAATTTTAAAGGATGAAGAAGCTAATTTAAATATTTATTAACTAAAAATATAATTCTCATAACATAATAATAGATTTTTAAAAATGAGTATTATCAACTCTTTATTATGAATAATATATTTTTTAACTACCAATATTGTTATTATTATCATTATTATTAATATTATTTTTAATTATATGAGCTATATACTTATTATTATCATGCTCATATCCCGGTACTCAAAATCTTATATTCACATCTCTCAACTCAAGAATTTTAAGTCATCTTTTTCAAGAATCTGATATTTCATGAATGTGATATTTCAAGAATATCACATTTCAGAATCAGATTAAACGCTAAAATATGACATTCCTGAACAAATTCTAAGAACCAAATGGGCCCTAAAGGACATCTTAACTCAATCAGGCATTACCCAAATTTCTTCCCATTTTACCCATAGAGATCCCCATTTAATATTTTGACACAAAAAACGTCAAATACCAAGCTCCAGTACCAAATTATAGCAAAATCATCATAATAACACAAGAACAAGAATTTTGCAGAAACACGTGAATCATGTGTTTCCAAAAGAGATTAATCCCTCCACAAAGAATTTCGTAATACTTAAAGCGTCAAAATATAGCCCTAATCAACATGGCAACATTTATCCTGAATTTATAAATTTTATCTTACAAAGTAAATTTTATATAATTTTATGATGTGTAAGATTCTCATATAAAGGGAAAACAATTAGTAGCATTTAAAATGAATGCATTACACGTTATTAATTTTTTTCTTTTTTTTCAAAAAAAAAGTTGTCCTAGTTTCCATCTCTTTCAAGCTTGAAATTAAAGATTTTGAATGTGAGTGTGGTTTTGACAAGGATTCTACATAATATAAATTTTATCTATAAGAGCTGTGCCTCAAAACTTGTAGGGTGCTTCATACATGTGACTTCACCTTTTAGAGCTTGGTGATTATATTTGAAGCTTTCTTTTCCCACAAAATCTAGGTCCTCCAATAGAGTTAGGAAATGCAGCTTTCTTTTCCCACGCTCTCCAACCCAGGAAGTAGATACTGCATCCCGAGCTGCTCCAATGTATGAAGGTAAGACTTCCTTTGGAACTGAACCAATAACCCTTGACAAAGCTTCCCAAGAGACCTGTTATTAGTGCAACAGTGGCTGAATCTGAATCACCAAGCAATATAATTAGTGCAGATATTATATTTGGAACTTCATCAACCAAGTATACCTTGCTGTTTCTGAAGCAGTATCCAATCAAATAAGAGGAAGCCTGTGTTCATAGAAGATCAAAAATTGGAAATTTTAGAGAGGATGAAAGAGGGAGGAGACAAAGGCAAGTAAAGGAGAATACGAGAATGCAAATGAATAATTAACAGCAATCATACCAAACTATCATTAACGTCTTTTAGAAGCTCAGATATCGGAGCCTAGATGCCTTTCTTGTCAATGACTAACACCACAGTTTCAGCAGCCCTCTTAGCCAATATTTGAACATCCTGTGTATTTAAGAAGCATAAAACTATCAAATAGAGGGACATGAGACCATATGAAATACATAACTAAAGACCCTTCAACAAAGAACATAAAAATTAGCATATGAAATTCAAATTCACGGCAGGGAAGCAAGATACAGAAAATGTTATCTCCATGGCAATAAGTACTACGTTATCATCATTCATCGCGAAGAGTAACCATGGAAGAATTGCACAGAGGTGGATGTTTAGACCAGGTCCTGCAACTTCAGCCAGTGCTCTAAGGGCATGAGCATTGTAGGCGCTAGAACAATAGAAATACCCTTTAATAAAAGCAGCCACACAAAGTCTATAGTAACTTGATCCTTTTTATATTTTAATTTTCTTATAGATAAGATGGGGCAGATAATATACAAAGCCATCTAACTCTTTCTTGTTAGGAGAGCATAGGGCAAGCCTTACTTAAAACCAAGTGCGATAAGGCAAGCCCCCTGTTTGGTTTTGTCATTTTCCACCTGTCCCTTCAAGGAGCCTCCTAGCTTCCCTTGTCCAACAGACAACCAATAGAAGAACTTAGTGGAATTGCCACACTAAATTTTTACAAAAACACTGATACCACTATCAAATTGCAAAATTGCAGCTCTGTACATTATATTCGGATTAGCGAGCAGAATAACATAAGCAATAGGCAATAAGGTAATAAATACATTCCGCTGATTAGTGTTTAATGGTGTTAAACCCCATACCCCATGCTTAACCAAGGTACCCATCCTTTCCTAATCCTAGTAGACAATATACTGTTGAAAAAATCACAATTCCATAAAAAGCCTGATTCATGCTCATTATGAGTGCCAATTTTTTGTTCACTTGCTTAAAATATGAAAGGCCACTACACCATTTAAACTCAACCAAAATACGAAGATGTGATTCATCCACCAAAAAACAAAATGGATGGAGTGATGGTTCAATGCTCACATCAACCAAAAACAAACTAAACTTAGGCAACATTTCTGGAGTGATTCTACAAAGTCTCAAGAAAGCAGCCCCTAAAAAAAAAAAAAACCCACAATAGCCACAACTCTTGGAGAATAATCAAGTAATTTCATCAAAACTAGGAGCTTGCAAAGAACCCAATGCAGCAACGGATATGAACATAACCCGTTGAAGAATTATTATAATCTTCAACACCTAAATCCATAAATAAAAGAAAATAGCCAAGCAATATTTTTTGCACCTACATCAAATTAATTGAATAAGCATCCTAATCTCAAAGAAGAGCATGCAACAATTAGAGAGCATAGACCCCACCTAGCAAGGTATGGAACTGGAGTCCAATATGAAGGAATCATGTGATGCTTAAAATCACCAAGAAACATCAAAATAAAGAACATTCATTTCCTATTATAGTCAAGGTGGTGTCTTACTATTAGCAAAGGGTGACAAAAATATTCAATCCGAAGTCCACGGGTAAGTTGCAATTCAATCCACCAATGGTTGAGGGTGATAGAAACAGTCAATCAAAAGCCCACAAGGCAAAGTCCAATTCTTCTAAATTCACCCACATATCCATTATTAGCAAAAGACGCATTTCAATACAAAGGCACCACCATCAAGAAGTTACTTAACTGCCAACTAGCAACCAAAAGGTAGTAATGATGATGTATTATGTTCAGAAACAAGGAGATAAGGAGAGGGATGGATGCATACACACAAGCAATTCAAAACTAACCGTAACATTACACTTCTAACAATTGGGACAAGAGGCAAAGGAAAATGGTTGACACGTGCAATCTCCATTTCCCAGCATCAAACATTAATTATATTTATACTTATAATATCCTCATCTTTATAAAGAAAATAAATTTACTCATGAGAGAATGAAAATAAAGGCAAACTATGTTTGAATTCAAATTACAGTTTTTAACCATGCAAATCTAGGAATACCCTTCCACACCCAAAAATAAACACCACTTTCTTTTAAGAAGGTTGTAGAAAATATTAATAATTTTACCAATGTAAATCACTAAATTATAAACACACAAAAATAGAGAGAGGTAGAACATAACAGTAAAACACATGTGTGCATGTTGTCACAGAATAAGAGTGAAAATGGACAAACCTATCTAAAGACCTTATTGTAATACGTCCACAATTCCATACGGGCTTCAGACAAGAAATCCCAAATGCTTTAACCGCACCAGCGAGTCCAAATGCTGCTCCATGTTTACCATATTTTTCATTTTTCATGAGTTGATCCAGAAGCCTAGGCACCAGAGCTGTTCCATCATCCTAATCAAAAAAAGGAAAATAAGTAATAAGTTGTATG
Organism: Santalum album; assembly: GCA_034195605.1. Taxonomy (NCBI): domain Eukaryota; kingdom Viridiplantae; phylum Streptophyta; class Magnoliopsida; order Santalales; family Santalaceae; genus Santalum; species Santalum album. The sequence goes on from JAXCHL010000036.1 coordinate 60,934, forward strand.
AGGACTAGTTTCAGACCACATGAAAGTTGCATTGATATGGCCAATGAAATGTGACCCATAGCATAACCAAATTGGATAAAAACATGACAATAGTTAAAGACTTTGTAAGGATATTGAGAGGCAAATCATTAGATAAAGCCTAGAAATGGATGGTAGTTTCTCCAAAAATAAATTACTATCCGTATACATTTCAAAATAAATGAGAAGGACTCCAATGCTTTCACAATATGCACCAACAATATTTGAAGGAATAAGCTTCAACATATAAGAAGAGCTTCATAAACAAGAGAACTCGACACTGACAATCAACAAACATATTGCTTTATGATTATTGATGCCTATAAAAGATAAGATATACATAATAGGAGGCACCCACTTTGGCAACAAACCCCACCCCAAAAAAAATAATAATAATAACAATGAATTATTAATTAATTAATTAATTAATTAACACACCAAATACATTTTAGTCTTCATCCAAACTGCTGAGGAGCAAAAGAAATCTATCATAAATCCAAAAATTACCATATGTTCTCCAAAGCCATCAACAATGAGTTAACACCACCACCAAAATTCATATTTTGGTAACAAATGCAACATACTTTCTTTAATTGCTCTAAAGGAGATAGACAGGTTGAAACTGCCTGCCGAACACCTTCTAATGGAGAGTTTAACACATCCAACAACTTCTCAACGACCGCATGTACTTTAGGATCATCAAGTTACATAGATGAACGAAGTTGGTTGGTGCTGGGCCTAAATCTCAAAGAGCGAATTGTGCCTACAAGGAGACATGACTAACAATCCATACCTTAGCCAAATGTTTTGTCAAAGCCCAAGTGAAAATAACTGCAACCACACGGACCAAATCATACAATTCTTCATACAATGCCTACCCAAGAGTAAAGGATCAACATTCAGTTTAGGATTACCACAGTAAAATCTGGACATCCAAAAGCACATATAATATGAAAAAGAATGCTAGCCTTTTTTGTTGAAGGAGTTCTCGAAAATCAGAAATAGCATAGAAGCATTGTCCTTCCTATGTTTGTCAATGATCACGAAACTAGCATAAGTCATTCTTCCTTGAACATCTGAATCAGGATCAGCCTACAAAATCAGAACCAGATTGGATTTAGTAACAATATTATCATATTTGTATACTCAGAAGGCCACATATGCCCCTACTTTTACTTTGAGCTGCTGCAATCTAGCTAGCAAGTTCAAGGACAATTTAGGCTACCAAGATACCTCTATCCAATCCATTGCCTCTAAATAAGTCTATAGAAACAATTTTAGTAGATGAATAAAACAATGTAATAAGAAACAGGCTTCAGATCAGCACACTATAAGTGAATTTCGTGTGATAGCCTTTACTGGAAACACCTGTATGAGATTAGAGCAACATTAGTCTTATATACTTCTTTTGTACTTCATACCTATTAATACTTCAAGATATCACAAACATACTTAACCTAGATTTGATTGAGTATCATAGAAGGCGTTCCAGTGCCCATGAAATAAGGAAAGTGGTTACAACAGGAAGGTCCTTTGGTCCCAATATGTCTGTAGTAGAATGTAGTGCCAACGCTATTCCTTGTCTACCTAGGCATCCTGATCAACATATACCTTTCTGGAACCCATATCACGGATATACAAAGAGAACAAAGTCAAGTGAGATTCCAGGAAATATCACCAAAACATAAGAAATCATGCAAATTACAAACTCAATGGCATCAAATTTCAATAAAATTAGCTGTATAAAATCTAGACTTTCATCCAGAGCAGCAGCCAATGCTAGGCTCACATTATAGTTGGCAGCGAAAGTGCTTTGAAAAGTCCAGAAAAGTCAGTCCCAAAGTCATACCCATAATGATCCAATATATCCTCTGCAGCTTCTGCGATTGACTGAAAGGAAGGGAGACATGAAAAGTAAAAGGGAGCACTTGGGATTAAAATTCCATAAAAGCATAAAATGAAAAATCAATTGCTTCCCAGCCAAATGAATATAGAGAAATATTCCAACATATTATAAAGGTCGACCCTGGTTCTATGATGGGAGAAAACAATTTATTACACCAAGGTTCACCCTCGATGTTTCACGATATTGTAGCCTCGGAAATTCAGTACACAAGCTAACCTTTTCTGTATCATGTAAAGCAATCCAGATGCTTGTTGCGATTCCAACATGCTGTGGAAGAGAGCCAGAAATTAAAAATCACACTTATCCTTTTCATGCATGAGAGCAGTTTCATTGGATGATTACAGCTATTAAGGGACAAAGATGAAGGTCTTGGAACATTCTTCTAAATTACGCGTCGCCTCTAAGCATAAGCTTTTAAACTACATACCACTCCTTAAAGAGCCAAAACTAGAATTAGGCTAGATTTCTTATAGGATACGTAGGAAGCCTATAAGCTCCCCCATCTATGCATCTATCTACAATCCTTTGACCTATGGCATCTGCACTCCAACCACGTTCACGCTCATACTTTCTTCTTCACTTCTCGTTTCATCTATAGGGGGGATCACCACTTCATCCCTCATAGAGAGCAAATCGCACAGAGCAATATCAAGAGTTGTAAGTTCATCTTTTGCATCTTGCAACTGAAAAATGTCATTAACAACTAGGGGAGCTATGCTCCAATGATCATCACAACTCCATAAGCTAAAAGAACTACATCATTTTGATTTGTTGGGTAATTATTATTTAAATGGAGAAAAGATAATTTCTGAGCAATCATTGTGTTGTCTCAATTCTACTTTATTATCCTAGTCTCAGGCGAGGCTCATGCTTTCATGTTCTTTATTATGCAAGCATTGCTGCTCCTGTTCAGCCAATCTGAGAATTTTTATTTTATTTTATTTTATTTTTTTGGTGCTTGGTGTGCATAGACCCTACAAATTCCTGAGCTTCTAAAGATTAAAAATTTCACAGTATGTCCTATACACAACCGTAGAGGTCTAACCTAGGAAATTAGTTTAATAAAATTAAGTCAAGCTTAGAATTTTTTATTGCAATTTGAGTTAGAGAAGTAAAGAAATAACTTTGCCGTCAAACTATTCAATCGAAAAATTGAATCAAAATCATTTGATGGGAGAAAATCGAGCCATTTCATAACGGTATTTGGCAGTGAATGATTGGATGTCGAAGAAGAAAAACCAGTTAAGGGGAGATCTGCCTAAAGCAAAGAGTGGATATAATTTGTAAGTGTTCACTAAAAAAATTGTAGCCATTCTATTTAAGAAGAGGAATAAACAATTTCCTTTTAATGATGAAAAATAAAAATAAAGCAGTAAAATTAGTGGAGCCACCAATTTGCAAGGTGAGGGAAAAAGATGAGAAGGCGCGAGAAAGGTGATAGTGGGCGCCAGTTAATAGCCATGGGCGCACTAGAGGGAATAAACAAAAATTTAAGGAAAGTTATGACCACTAAACTTGCAATTTATCATCATGATTAATTTTTACCGGTCAATATGACCACATCAACGGTTAATTTTTCCTAGGGGATCTTGGGTGAATAATTCAAAGTTTGGGTATAATCTAAAATACCCATTTTCCCATCCGAAACTGTGATTAATGATCATGATTAGATTCAAAATTTTATACATTTAGAAGAAATCCTAGATTAGACTTGAAATTATTAACATGATTAAAGGGCATTAATATGTACTGTTCTTATAGATGTGTAACAACAGTTTTGTAAATATAAATCTATATCATTCGTTGGACATTTTGAATGGAGGTGAGTTGGACTATTAAGGATAAGCTAGTGTTGACCTAGGCTGTTTGTTATTTCCGAAATCCTCAAAAGGTAGGACCATCTAAAAGCATGTCTTAATGCTCTAGCATTTTATTTGATATTCCGAAAATAAATTCTCCTAAAATAAAACATGTACATTGGGGTGTGCAATATAGATACTTAGGAGTTTTAGTATAATTTAATTTTACAACAAATACATCCTTATATGTAAACTTGTAAAGGATGTGTTCCACTTTTTTGTTACCATTTTAATTACGGTGTTAAAATTGAATTAAATATGTTTAATCAATCATAATGGATACTTACTATAGGAGTTACACTGCATTTTAAATTCTTCTAAAGCATGGACCAAGTATATCGCAAGTCGATTAATATGTTAGATTGAGAAACAACATATATGCTACTTGTCATTGGTTTATATTGAAATATGGAATCTTATTTGTCCTTGGAAAGCCATGTTTCAAAGGGCAAGAGAATAATTTGATCACACATAACATTTTTTTTTTTTTTTGATAAGGAAGGCGACGAAATTAAAGATTTTGAACGTGTGTGTGGTTTCGACAAGGATTCTGCATAATATAAATTTTATCTATAAGAGCTGAGCCTCAAAACTTGCAGGGCGCTTCATATATGTGGATTCACCTTTTAGAGCTTGGTGATTATCTTTTAAGTAACTCTAGTCCCCGATTAGAATCAAATGCACCCCAATATTTGTTGTTTGAATAATAAGAGTGATATCTTTTTAAATTATAAATCAAAACAAAGTCATTCCAAAGTCTAGGGGGCCCTAATTAGGAACAAAGGTCCTGCCAATAGGATTTTTCTTTTGAATTTATCGACATCAGATTTGAGAATTCTTGATTTACCTTGCATTTTTTTTTCCAGTAAATTCACAAAATATAATCATACTGGCGCTGTTTGGTGTTGCAAAGTCTAGGGGGGCACTGTTTGGTCTGGGCTAATCACTAGTCTAATGGTGATAAATAAATGAACGTGCATAAGTTTTCTCCCTTCCTCGCCAGGATCTGGATCACCTATATATTTGGAGTATGTTATTGCGGATTATTTAAACATGAAGTTTCTAACCAGTAAACCGATGACAATTTGAAAATGAAAAAAATGGGTAACGTATAGAAACTTACTTCGGTAATTGCAGCTGTAGGGAAATCTCTCTCTCTCTGCCTCCACGAGCCACAGGAATTTTAGAAACCGTTGCAAACATCAATCAACATCATAGCCGCAATTGTGGTCCTGTATGATTCCCAATATCAAACACAAAAGACGTGGAATATTAACAGAAGTTACTACACTGTTCATGACCAATACCCAAGACGAAAGCTATATACAAGAATTTCAGCAAGATAAGTGCAACTTCTCTCAAAGAAGTATAGGTACATAAACTGACATAGGATTTAGAATATCGGGAAAAGGATCATTTCCCAATATGTAGTAGAAGTACCTCAAAAAACTTACTGACCACTGAACATAACAATGTTATCAAAATGTGGCCATTCCTCGCGGCCCCATTGAGTAAACTCACATTTTCTCGTCCACCGCTTCTCCGAACCATGGAGCCCCAAACTCAACGTAGCGTTTCGAAACATTCGTTTCTGAGTGCAAGCCATCTCTTCACTTGCCATCCGGTAGATAGAAGAAACTTGGTGTTCATCTACAGCAAAAGAGTGAAAAATAATGTATATTAGTTTAGTGCATCAAATAAAACATTAGAACTACCAAAAAGTAGAAGTAAATAGAAATCCATGCATCGAATTATGCAGCAGACAACACATACTACATAACGCCATGTCATTTGCTCATTGTAGACTGAAATGCCATCATATGGGCCCAAAGGTTGATGCACGCCCATGGTGTAATCGACAACCAATCAGTGTGGCCTTCCCTACAGAGTGTGCGGTGATGAAGTTACGGATTTGTGTGGGCGGCCAGCAGAATATGATGTCGAAAACCAAACTAGCCACTTCACTAGGTTCAAGCAAATCAGGGGGCTTCGTGTGTGCCAAGCAGCTTGAACCGAAGATGCCATTCCACTAGGTCCATATAATGAGTGGGCTTCGTGTGCGCCAAACAACTCGACCCATGGTGCATTGCTCTAGGAGATTATCAATAACATCCGCATATGGCTGCCATACAAAATTACTGGCTCCCATGATATTCAGCCGGAACCGGCAAATTCACAACACATGGGTAGACGTGGTCTCCAAATCTAATGGAACATTCCACCTACACACAAACAATAATGGATATTAATCTATTTCTCTGCAGAAAATAAAGATGGTCATATGGAAAATTAAAAATGTAAACTGTGCTAATTATCTTGCACCCCAAGGCCTAGGTGGTAATCCCTCCTCGTTGGGTACTATAGGAGCCTCCAATTTATGGGGACACATGCACACAATCCTCTCCCACGTCCACAGCTATGACAGGACGCACAATAATGACTTCTACATCCAAAGCATAATTTAGTTGTGGGAAAGAAATGAGAAATAACTACAATCACACCTACTGATTTGTCGAAACTTGAGATCAGTGCATCAACTGAACCACTCACACAGAAGGGAAAAAAAAAAAAAAAACACTGTACGAACCCACAAAATCTAGGTCCTCCAATAGAGTTAGGAAATGCAGCTTTCTTTTCCCACGCTCTCCATCCCTGGAAGTAGATACTGCATCCCAAGCTGCTTCAATATATCAAGGTAAAACTTCCTTTGGAACTGAACCAATAACCCTTGACAAAGCTTCCCAAGAGACCTGTTATTAGTGCAACAGTGGCTGAATCTGAATCACCAAGCAATATAATTAGTGCAGATATCATATTTGGAACTTCATCGACCAAGTATACCTGGCTGTTTCTGAAGCAGTAACCTTCAAATAAGAGGAAGCCTGTGTTCATAGAAGATCAAAAATTGGAAATTTTAGAGAGGATGAAAGAGGGAGGAGACAAAGGCAAGTAAAAGAGGATATGAGAATGCAAATGAATAATTAACAACAATCATACCAAACTATCATTAACGTCTTTTAGAAGCTCAGATATCAGAGCCTTGATGCCTTTCTTGTCAATGACTAACACCACAGTTTCAGCAGCCCTCTTAGCCAATATTTGAACATCCTGTGTTTAAGAAGCATAAAACTATCAAATGGAGGAACGTGGGACCATACGAAATACATAACTAAAGACCCTTCAACAAAGAACATAAAAATTAGCATATGAAATTCAAAGTCACGGGCAGGGAATCAAGATACCGAAAATGTTATCTCCATGGCAATAAATACTAGGTTATCATCATTCATCGCGAAAAGCAACCGTGGAAGAATTGCACAGAGGTGGATGTTTAGACCAGGCCCTGCAACTTCAGCCGGTGCTCTAAGGGCATGAGTATTGAAGGCGCTAGAACAATAGAAATACGCTTTAATAAAAGCAACCACACAGTCTATAGTAACTTGATCCTTTTTTTATTTTAATTTTCTTATAGATAAGATGGGGCAGATAATATACAAAGCCGTCTTACTCTTTCTTGTTAGGAGAGAATAGGGTAAGCCCTACTTAAAACCAAGTGTGATATGGCAAGCCCCCTGTTTTGCTTTTGTCATTTTCCACCTGTCCCTTCAAGGAGCCTCCTAGCTTCCCTTGTCCAACAGACAACCAATAGAAGAACTTAGTGGAATTGCCACACTAAATTTTTACAAAAGCACTGATACCACTATCAAATTGCAAAATTGCTGCTCTATACATTATATTCGGATGAGCAAGTAGAATAACATAAGCAATAGGCAATAAGGTAATAAATACATTCCGCTGATTAGTGTTTAATGGTGTTAAACCCCGTACCCCCTGCTTAACCAAGTTACCCATCCTTTCCTAATCCTAGTAGACAATATACTGTTGAAAAAATCACAATTCCATATAAAGCCTGATTCATGCTCATTATGAGTGTCTATTTTTCGTTCACTTGCTTAAAATATGAACCATTTAGACTCAACCAAAATACGAAGATGCGATTCATCCAACAAAAAACAAAATGGATGCAGTAATGGTTCAATGCTCACATCAACCAAAGATCCCACACAGAAAGATCCTATAATTAGTTACTATTATAGGGTTGAAAACAAACTAAAATAAGGCAACATTTCTGGAGTGATTCTTCAAAGTCTCAAGAAAGCAGCCCCTAAAAAAAAACCCACAATAGCCACAACTCTTGGAGAATAATCAAGTAATTTCATCAAAACTAGGGCCCTGCAAAGAACCCAATGCAGCAATGGATATGAACATAAGCTGTTGAAGGATTATTATAACCATCAACACCTAAATCCATAAATAAAAGAAAATAGCCAAGCAATATTTTTGTACCTACATCAAATTAATTGAATAAGGATGCTAATCTCAAAGAATGAGCATGCAACAATTAGAAAAGGTCAGGATTACCATTGGTTGGTTAGGATGAGCATAGACTCCACCTAGCAGGGTATGGAACTGGGGTCCAATATGAAGGAATCATGTGATGCTCAAAATCATCAAGAAACCTCAAAATAAAGAACACTCATTCCCTATTATAGTCAAGGTGGTGTCTTACTATTAGCAAAGGGTGACAAAAATATTCAATCCGAAGTCCACGGGTAAGGTGCAATTCAATCCACCAATGGTTCAGGGTGATAGAAACAGTCAATCAAAAGTCCAAAAGGCAAAGTCCAATTCTTCTAAATTCACCCACATATCCATTATTAGCAAAAGACGCATTTCAATACCAAGGCACTGCCATTAAGAAGTTACTTAACTGCCAACTAGTAACCAAAAGGTAGTAATGATGATGTATTATGTTCAGAAATAAGGAGATAAAGGAAAAAGATGGATGCTTAAACACAAGCAATTCAAAACTAACCGTAACATTCCACTTCTAACAATTGGGACAAGAGGCAAAGGAAAATGATTGACACGTGCAATCTCCATTTCCCAGCATCAAACATTAATTATATAAATACATCTAATATCCTCATCTTTATAAAGAAAATAAATTTACTCATGAGAGAATGAAAATAAAGGCAAACCATGTTTGAATTCAAATTATGGTTTTTAACCATGTAAATCTAGGAATACCCTTCCACAAATAAACACCGCTTTCTTTTAAAAAGGTTGTAGAAAATATTAATAATTTTACCAATGTAAATCACTAAATTATAAACACACAAAGATAGAGATAGGTAGAACATAATAGTAAAACACATGTGTGCATGTTGTCACAGGATAAGAGTGTGAAAATGGACAAACCTATCTAAAGACCTTGTTGTAATATGTCCACAATTCCATACAGGCTTCAGACAAGACATCCCAAATGCCGTAACCACACCAGCCAGTCCAAATGTTGCTCCATCTTTACCAAATTTTTAATTTTTCATGAGTTGATCCAAAAGCCTAGACACAAGAGCTGCTCCATCATCCTAATCCAAAAAAAGGAAAATAAGTAATAAGTTGTATGAGGACCTGTTTCAGACCACACGAAAGTTGCATTGATATGGCCAATGAAATGTAAGCCATAGCATAAAGAAATTGGAGAAAAACATGGCAATAGTTAAAGACTTTGTAAAGATATTGAGAGGCAATGATTAGATAAAGCCTAGAAATGGATAGTAGTGTCTCCAAAAATAAATTACTATCCGTATACATTTCAAAATAAATGAAAAGGACTCCAATGCTTTCACAATATGCACCAATAATATTTGAAGGAATGAGTTTCAACATATAAGAAGAGCTTCATAAACAAGAGAACTCAACACTGACAATCAACAAACATATTGCTTTATGATTATCGATGCCCATAAAAGACAAGATATACATAATAGGAGGCACCCACTTTGGCAACAAACCCCACCCAAAATAATAATAATAATAATAACAATGAATAAATAAATAATTAATTAATTAATTAACACACTAAATACATTTTAGTCTTTAACCAAACTGCTGAGGAGCAAAAGAAATCTATCATAAATCCAAAAATTACCATATGTTCTCCAAAGCCATCAACAATGAGTTAACACCACCACCAAAATTCATATTTTGGTAACAAATGCAACATACTTTCTTTAATTGCTTTAAAGGAGATAGACAGGTTGAAACTGCCTGCCAAATAGCTTCTAATGTAAAGTTTAACACATCCAACAACTTCTCAACGACCGCATGTACTTTAGGATCATCAAGTTACATAGATGGACGAGGTTGGTTGGTGTAGGGACTAAATCTCGAAGAGCGAATTGTGTCTACAAGGAGACATGACTAACAATCCATACCTTAGCCAAATGTTTTGTCAAAGCCCAAGTGAAAATAACTGCAACCACACGGACCAAATCATACAACTCTTCATACGATGCCTACCCAAGAGTAAAGGAACAACATTCAGTTGAGGATTAACATAATAAAATCTGGACATCCACAAGCACATATAATATGAAAAAGAATGCTAGCCTTTTTGTTGAAGGAGTTCTCAAAAATCAGAAATAGCACAGAAGCATTGTCCTTCCTATGTTTGTCAATGATCACAAAATTAGCATAAGTCATTCTTCCTTGAACATCTGAATCCGGATCAGCTTACAAAATTAGAACCAGACTGGATTTAGTAACAATATTATCATATTTGTAAACTCACAAGGCCACATATGCCCCTACTTTTACTTTGAGCTGCTGCAATCTAGCTAAAAAGTTCATGCACAATTTAGGCTACCAAGATACCTCTATCCAATCCATTGCCTCTAAGTAAGTCTATAGAAACAATTAATAAAATTAACTGCACTATGAGTGAATAAGAAACAGGCTTCAGATCAGCACACTATAAGTGAATTTCGTGTGATAGCCTTTACTGGGAACACTTGCATGAAATTAGAGCAACATTAGTCTTATATACTTCTTTTTTACTTCATACCTACTAATATTTCAAGATATCACGAACATACTGAACCTAAATTTGATTGAGAATCATAGAAGGCGTTCCAGAGCCCATGAAATCAGGAAAGTGATTACAACAGGAAGGTTCTTTGTTCCCAATATGTCCGCAGTAGAATGTAGTGCCAACGCTATTCCTTGTCTACCTAGGCACCCTGATCAACATTTACCTTTCTGGAACCCATATCACGGATATACAAAGAGAACAAAGTCAAGTGAGATTCCTGGAAATATCACGAAAACATAAGAAATCATGCAAATTACAAACTCAATGGCATCAAATTTAAATAAAATTAACTGTATAAAATCTAGACTTTCATCCAGAGCAGCAGCCAATGCTAGGCTCACATTATAGTGGACAGCGAAAGTGCTTTGAAAAGTCCAGAAAAGTCGGTCCCAAAGTCATACCCATAATGATCCAATGCATCCTCTGCAGCTTCAATGATTGACTAAAAGGAAGGGAGACATGAAAAGTAAAAGGGAGCACTTGGGATTAAAATTCCATAAAAGCATAAAATGAAAAATCAATTGCTTCCCAGCCAAATGAATATAGAGAAATATTTCAACAAATTATAAAGGTCGACCCTGGGTCTACGATGGGAGGATTGGGGAGGGCTGCTTACAATACATAGGCTTTTCTTTGATTTTTATTTTTTTTTTGTATAAACAAGAAAACAATTTATTACACCAAGGTTCACCGTCAATATTTCATGATATTGTAGCCTCAAAAATTCAATGCACATGCTAACCTTTCCTGTATCATGTAAAGCAATCCAGATGCTTGTTGCGATTCCAACATGCTGTGGAAGAGAGCCAGAAATTAAAAATCACACTTATCCTTTTCATGCATGAGAGCAATTTCATTGGATGATTACAACTATTAAGGGACAAAGATGAAGGCCTTGGAACATTCCTCTCAACCCAACTTCAGTTGATTAAAGATAGAGGACTTTGTCAAATCATCCCACTTGAGCCACCAGTGAAGTAGGGACCCCATAATACAAACAGGCTTGATCTATTGAAAATTATCATGGTAAAAAATAGAAGATTTCACTACTAATAGCTGGGTCACACTCTATAGTATTTAAACAGGCCATTCTTACATAGGCATCATTGGCATAGAATCCATATAAAGCCTGTGAAAGTCATATAAAACAAAAAAGTTAGATCAAAAGATACATTAAACTTCTTATAGATTCAAGAAGAAGAAAACACATATAAGTGCCACTTCATCTGATGGTAAACTCACACACAACTCATTCAACGCAAGCTCGTCGTATGCCAGAATAACACCAAAAACATGCCAAAGAATCTATATAAAAGAAATGACAAGGAAAAGGTAACTTAGCTAACATACTGAAAGGGGAAGGGGGAATGGAGAGCGTAAAAATTAAAGTAGGGTGCTTTACTGATAGGATTCAAAACGTTGGAAGGGATAATATTGGATCCATGTGTAATTAAAGTATCTGAAGCACATCATCATGAACCTAGTCCTCTTCGTGAATAATAATATCTATGCTAATATCGGAGAACGATCATGAATTACAACAGAATGAGTTAAAGAATTAATAAAATGAATGCAAAGACCAACGAGACATCATTGGATGAGCAAACTTACTGGAAGATGAATGTAATGATTCAAAATTTTCTATAGTTTTGATTTCAGGAAAATCCTGTATTTTGGCAACTAGATCACAAGCTTCCATCAGCATTTCTTTATGCCTCCTTTTCTTCAACTTCAACTATCTCTTTCTCCACTGATTCATAGCGATTTTTTCCTAGCATAGAAGCCAATAAGAGCTTAAAATGAAAAATAGATTGCTTTCCAGCCAAATGAATAAAGGGAAATATCTCAAGATATTTTAAAGGACAACCCCGGTTCTGCTGTGGGAGGATTGGGGAGGGCTGCTCATGATACACAGGCTTTCCTTTGAATTTTTTTCTTTGTTTTGTATAAACAAGGAAAAAATTTATTGCACCTGGGTTCACCCTTGATATTTCCTAGTATGGTAGCATCAAGAATTCAGCTCACAAGTTTTTTTTTTTTTTTGGTAAATGAAAAATTTTATAAACCAAAACACAACAAGGCTAGCCAACAACAACAACGAGCACAGCCAAAGGAAAAAAGAAAACAAGATTACACCCTGCCACACACCACCAAGGTGTCACAGAAGTACAAAGGCAGCAGGGACAGAAGAAAATAAATACATCAGCCTCATGGCTAATCAAAAACAGTCATCGGGAGATCCCAATTACGCTGGCAAGTGAGGTTCTCGGGCGTCCAATCCATATGATAGATAGTGCACCCTTTATCCCTCACCATCTTAGCAATTTGTTGCTTTATTGAGTGAAGATTGACAATTCTACCTCTGAATAGAGTGTCATTGCATAGATTCCATCTTAACAATTGTTGCATCTGCTCCGTTTGTTGATCAACATATAATGGTCGCCCTACCGCACTTGCCAGTTCACTAAGCCCTGGAGCCGACCACAATGCCAATGGTACAGTTCGGAGTCTCACCCATAAGGGAAGAGAGTGATGCTGCCCTTTAATCAAATCCAACGATGGAGTCCATTGCTGCAAAATCAAGGGCACCCTCGCAAACAAGCGGGGTCCCGCATCCAGAATATGTTGCCGAGCCTCCAATTCTGGGATGTGAAAGAAGAAAAAACCATTTTCATTGGCCATGACTGATTTCAAAATTGAGCCCCGTATTCCCATAGCAGTAGCTTCTGTCAGTTTGAAAGGAAGTTTCTTACCAACAAAATACCCCACCAGGCAGCGGGTCCAAATAGGATTTGCTACCCCCAGAGTCGCCACCGCAGGTTTGACAACCGGCTTCCCATCCTCCATCTTCGGAGCAACAAAAGAGAGGGCAAACCCTTTGGAGATAGGCACAGCAACCTGAGCCCAAGACTTAGCCAGACCTTTACTCACCCCTTTTGGCCTTGAAGCACCCCTTCTCCACAACGCACTCCAGCCATGAACAGAAGTTTTTCCTTCCACCTCCTTGCCCTTCTCAAGACCTGAAGCTTGCACATTCCTATCTTTCTCAGACTGCACAATCTGCTTCCAGTTCTCAACCTATGACTTCAGCAGCTAAATATCAGCCTTAAAACCATGGAGATCCTCTGCAGAATGCTTGAGGAAGTCCTTTTCGTGGATCAAGTTTTCGAGAATGGATGTATTGTCATGACCCCCGAAGGAGGCCACCGGACGCACAGAAGTAGCGGCCATGAGTCTCACGCCACAGAAAACATTAAGAACAATAGATCAGCTTGACACACCCAGATGAGCATAAACCCGCAGAGGCAACAAGCCCTCGGCGGACGGCGCTAGATCATTGACCAGAAGGAAGAAAGAACAGTGAACCCTAAATCTCTACAGCGCACTTCAGTTCACAAGTTAACCTTTACTAGATCACGTAAAGCAACCCAAATGCTTGTTGCGATTTCAACATACTGTGGAAGACAGAGACTACTAACAGCAGAAACACATCTAATAGTGTTTAAATAGGCCATTCTGACATGAACACCTTTGGCATAGACTCCGTATAAAGCCTATCCAAATCATATAAAAGCAAAAAGTTAAATAAAAAGATACATCAAACACCTTACAGATTCAACAAGAAGAAAACATGTACAGATGCCCCTTCATCTGACTGTAGAAACAGGGAAGAACTCATTCAACACAGGCCTAATAGATGACTTGTAAGTTGGAATAACGCCAAGAACATGGTAAAGAACCTGCATAAAAGAAATTACAATAAAAATATAACATAGCTTAGTTGACACATTTAAATGAGGAAGAAGGAACAGAGAGCATCAAATGATGCTTTACTAAAAGCATTCAATGCCTTGGAAAGGGTAATATTAGATCCATGTCTATGTAAAGCATCCGAAGCACATCATTGTGAAGCCCAGTCCACTTGGTGGATAGCAATATCCGCTTTAGTATCTAAGAACGCCATGAATTATAGCAGAATGAGTAAAAGAATTAATGAAATCAATACAAGCATCAATAAGACATTATTGGATATGCAAACTTACTGGAAAGATGAATGTAAATATATCTACTGGAAATGGACCAGATTTACAGGAAATCATTAGGACATTTACTATCCTCTTGAAAAGTCCTAATTATGGCCTAGCATCAGTCTCCCCCTCAACAAAGGGAGGAATCAAATCCCATAAAACATGAGCATAATTGCTCATGATTAGGAAAGAAGTTGGTTGGTTGGTGAACGAAGATGAATGACGTTTATTGGTCTTGGGCCTGAATATCAAAGACTGAATCAAATCTATAAAGAGACATAACTAACGATTCATACCTTAGCCAAATGTTTTGCCAAAACCCTATTGAAACTAACTACACCCTCACAGACCAAAACCTACTTTTCTTCTTCCAATGACTGGCCAAGAGTAAAGGATCAACAACTGCTCAGCATTACCACAATGAAATAAGGATATCCATAAGCACATATAATATGAAGAAGAATACCAACCTTTCTGTTCAAAAGTTCTCAAAAATCAGAAATAGCATAGAAACATTATCCTTCCCACTTTTTCAATGATCTTGATACCAGCATTAATCATTCTTCCTCATGTATCTGCATTAGGATCAGCTTGCGAAAATCAAATTTAGATAGGATATCATAACAATATTATCATAATTGTACGCTCACAAGGAAACTTATACCACTACCTTTACTTTCAACTGTTGCAAGCTAAGTAGCTAGTGCATGGATAGATTGGCTGTTCAGATACCTCTCTCCATTCCACTGCCTCTAAATAAGTATCTAGACAAAATCATAGTAGATTAATGAAGTCATGTAATAAGAAAGAGGCTTCAGATCAGTATAAGTGAATTTCACATGACAACCTGGTGCAACATTAGTCTTAGATCCTACTTTTGTGCTTCCTACCTACTAATATTTCAATATATTGCAAACTTGTTGAACTAGTGTTTGCTTGAGCATCATTGAAGACTCACCAATGCTCGTGCAATAAAGAAAGTGATTACAAAAATAAGATCCTATGTTCTCAATATGTTTGCTATAAAATGTAGTGCCAACACTATTCCTTGTCTACCTAGCCACCCAGCATCAACATTGCCCTCACTTAAACCAATATCACGGATATACAAAGAGAGCAAAGTTGAGAGATATTCCTAGAAATACCACCAAAACATAAGAAAAAATTACAAAATGAAGTGCGTTAAATTTAAACAAAGCCCATAATATGAACTAATAATTATTGAAGTAATAACCAACCATCGCTTCGTATTATCTGGATCCAAGAAACCAGTCAAGATATGATATATTGGTCATACTGTTGTAGCTGCATAAACAAAAGAAAAATCAATCAATATGATTATGAGTTGTGAAGTGAACTATAAAAAAAACATATAGATAAATGGAACCCTGCCAAGAAATGCCAGCGGGTCTGGCACCTTCATCTTTACTGACTCAGTAGATCCATGACTGACTTTTAGAATAGAATGACAACCTCATCCATCAGACTGCCTTGTGTACGCAGGAGCTCTGCAATTCTCTAAATCTCTTTGCAAAAGCCAAGCCTCTCCTTTTGGGAATTCTAGGACTTCCCTGTAGGACTTCCCTATAAAAGCAATTTACATTTCAGAAAATCCATTGATTCATATCATTTACTTTACGATGCGCAACAAGAATTACAGTTTCTTATAAATTTATAAAGTCTTATCCTATCTCAAAAATTCAGCATTTATGTGTAGAATCCTTGACATCACTTTAGCGTAATCATATACAATGCTTTCATTTCTAATAACAGGGGATATATGTCCAAGAACATATAGCAAGGCGGTCGAACAATAAAAAATAAAAATTCATTATAAGTTAGAAAATACACCCACTCTCAAACGAAATGCATGCAAAGCACATCTTTCTGCAACCAGTCTCACTAGACCATTTCCATCCTTCAAACATTCAGCAACTACTGGACCAAAAATTGCAACATGGGGCCAGATGGTGGAAGGATTTACCTTCAGTGCAATTTCACGTTCACATTTTATCCGAAATTCCCAGGGCTGAACCATGATTTTTGGAAGGATCACTCCAAATTTGATGTAATAAAACCCTCCACAATCCTTTACTAAGGTTTCATGTACAGGGGACTGTTAAAAACAACCAAGATCATAACCCAATTAGCGAGCATTAGAAACTAGAAATGCAGAACCGTATAAATTCTTCTTACCTGCTCGTCATTTAAGGCAACTTTAAGGCAGTTGAGCGCTGATAGGAAGGTCACAAATAAGCAAGTATGGCTACGGTTGTGCTTAAGCATCGCAGAGACAGTAGGTACAGAACCATGCCTGGCAGACCAACTTTGTGAGACTTCTTCAAGCAGGTCAGACAACTAACTATTGTCCATCTACAGCATTAACATATTAGGACTAATATGAGTTAAGTAGATATAGACAAAACACCTAAAACAGTGCAAGCAGGTGTGATTAAATATGAAACTGGCCACAACTGAAAAGAAAACAAAAAGATAGAACAAAAATAATATAAGGCTGCCTTCAGTTGAGTCAAACTAGTATATCAACCAACTGGAGCTGGACACAATGCTAAAAGGACAAACATAGCAAAGACCAACTCATCGTATAACTCAGCCAAAGCCAACCTGAAACTAAAATATATTTCACTACTGTTTCATTAAGTTGTAGTCAACCCACATGCCAATTAGAATGATGTTTAAATCTAATGAATTATTTGGTAAATTGTGTGCATTCAAAACATAGCCTGAATATAGAACTAGTGGTTTTGTCCAGCCAAAGTGCCAATGGAACATAAGAATTTGCCAAATCTGTCAAAACACTAGGTGTGATATAAATCAGTTTCACTGGATCTGTGATATGATTCCTAATATACTGGTAGTAGAATTTCGAAATTGTCCATCCTCATGATCAATTAAATCCTTCAGCAAGGTGTAGATGCAGGTTCTAACAACACTGCTCACTCTCTTGCCAGACTGCTTTAACAGGACTTTGAAGCAAGTCAGAATTGCCTTACCAACCCTCCATCTGATACTTACGCAACAAAAATCTCAGCCGAGTCAATATCTAACATTGAATGATGTCGCGGGATGCAATTTTTCAACTACATCACCTGTAAGTGGGTTAGGATGTTGCCCACTACGGATCAACCAAGCCATTTAGTGCGCTGAGCTTTTCAACTGCAAAGGCAGAAAGTCATGGTATACTCGAAATGCATGCAAACCACGTGACAAGTTGCTAGGAACTACTTCAGATGGTACCCAAGAAGCAATTAACAAGTATACAGAACAGGATACTCGAATATTTGTAATGACACATTCCAATTATTAGAATGGCTATCAAACAGAAGATTCTAATGAACCTTGTATTATCCTGCAAGCAACAAGTGTTATTTAGAGCTGTGGAAGGAAAGGTTTGAGCACAATCCTACACTTTGCAATTATGATGCTCAAAGTTGATAAAATGGCACTTCTGACTTGCCAAGGGAGAGAACCGATCCCCTATTATTTGAATGAGAGGCCTATCGTTCAAAAATATAATAATGTCATATTTTGTAGAAAATTAAATCATAACTTGCAAGAACATGGAGATAGCTGAGGGGATACATAAAGTATTCCTATATTCGAAGAACTTGAAATAGAGAACGATAACACAACTAGAACCATGAAAAGCAGAGCTGCATAACTTAAATGTATGCAACACTTTTCCCTTCAATAGAAAATTAACCACACAATAGTGAGAATAGTCTAATAGAACAATCTAAAAAAAGATATGTGAATATCTTTCATGATCAGGTTGCTAAAGAGTTGCTCTACATCCTAAATTTAAAGATATATATTCAGGTGCCTCCTACTCTTCCATATAAGGTCTGGTAGGCAAGATCAGCACCCCTTATTTAGAGATGCAGCAAACTAAATAGGTGTTTTGCTAAGGAATGGATACCCTTTCACTTCAGATATATTAGCAACACAATAATGATAGTTAGTCACTTCATACCTGGTAATCAGAATGACAAACTCTTTAAATGTCAGTTCAATAGTCACTTCAGTCCCCAAGACCCAATACTGGTTGCTCTCTAGTTCTAGTGATCCACTCATCAAACCCTATAAATATAACTGGATATCAAGGCTAATGCCCAAGTATAGTTGCATAGACATGCTGCCACATATTTGTTTAAAAACAGACAGTAATAGCGAGCGTGATCGGCACTATACACACCCAAAATGTGCGCTTGTAAATGTCTTAGTACTGTGCCTGTATGCATCCATAAGATGAAAAAAAAAATCAGTGCATGCATCCCCCACCCTACCTCCCAGTAATAGATCAACTGCAATACAACAATATTCGAGGTTGACAAAATAGTACTCTAGATTATAAATGAACACTTAATTGAGATTCTAATACCATGAGGCATAAGGAAACTAGTAATTATCATTTAAGAATACCTAGAGAATGATAGCAAGAATGGTTGAAGAGCTTTTACGAGACAATATCCGGCTATTAGAACAGGTCCTCTCTGCAATTTCATTAAGCAACCGAGGAGAAGGTTAGAGTTGAGGTGTCATGAAAACCATCTAATATACAGCTCGATGGCTCACCATGGTTTAATGAGCTATTGAGTACAAATGCACAGCAACTAAATCACAAAAGTAGCATCCAGTAACCCTTCCTTTTCTACACTTTTTATCCCAGGAAGCATGCATCATGAACTAGTTCAATACATATTTATATGAAGGTAAGACTTCCTTTGAAACTGAACCAACAACCCTTGACATAGCTTTCCCAAGAGACCAATTATACAGTGCATAAGTTATAGTATCTGTTAAATATGTCCTGAATTTTTTTTGGTTTGACTCATCAGACCAGGGAAATTTTGTGCGACCCGATTTAGAGAAAAAAATGGAATTTAGTTCGTGATGCGAAGGTCAGGGGAGGACATGAAATGAGAAGGGTTCCAATGCCTTCACAATATACACCAGTAATACTTGAACAAGCTTCAACGTATAAGAAGAACCTTGCAAACAACAAAACTCGACACTCAAAATCAACACCACATTGCTTTCTGATTATCATGTCCATAAAAGATAAATACACATAATCGGAAGCATACACTTTGGCAACAAACCCCATCCATGGCTTAAAAAAAATAACGATGACTTAATTAAACAAAAAGACATACACACTAAATAAATTTTAGCCTTCAACCGAACAGCTGAAGCATAAAAAAATCTATCATAAACTTGTAGCACCTATCTAAAATTTTATCTATGTTTTCCGAAACCATCAACAGTGAGTTAACAACTCCACCCAAAATCCTATTTCAGTAACAAATGTAACATCATAGTTGTCATGGGCCAACCGCCTAGACGCCTACACGGCAAGACGATCCAAAGCGCCCCTCAATGAAATTCATAATTTTACCTCCCTATCATACTTATACATGTCCGAAATATGGAAAATATGGAGCTGCCGGTGAGTGGAATGGAGCTTCTGGTGACGGCACTGAGTGGAATGGAGTTGCCTTCGACCAACAATGGATTGTTGATTCGAAGTTAGTCGTCGAATCGAAGTCCAGCAAACGGAGTCATCGGATTCAAAGTTAGTGGTTGGTTTTTGAATCTTCCAGTCCAGAAGGAGTCGCTGCCATTGCTGGAGTTTCTGCCATCAATTTGTGGAGCCACCACCGTATATTTTCCAAGGTGCAGTCGCCGTCAATGGCAGTCGGGGAAGGGTTTAAACCCAGCAAAAGGACGTCGTTTTGCTAGTTTTTTTTTGAAAAAAAATACCTAGGCGACACCTAGCGGCCTTGGTGACACAAGGCCTTTGCCTAACTATGTGTAACATATTCACTTTGATCGCACTAAAGGAGATAAACAGGTTGAAACTGCCTGCTGAACAGCTTCTGATGGAGTCCTTAAAACATCCAACTTCTCAATGACTGCATGCACTTTAGAATCGTCCTATTACATGGATGAATGAAGTGGTTTGTGCTGTGCTTGAATATCAAAGAGTGAATTGTCTATAAAGAAACATAATTAACAATACATAGCTTAGCCAAACGTCTAGTCAAGGACCTAGTGAAAATAACCGCACCTTCACGGACCAAATCATACTTTTCTTCATCCGATGCCAGGCCAAGATCAAAGGATCAACAACTGGTTTAGCATTACCACAATAAAATTGGGACATTCACAAGCGCATATAATATGAAGAAGAACGCTAGCCTTTTTGTTCAAGTAGTTCCAAAAAATCGAAAATAGACGAAACATTATCCATCCCATGTTTGTCAATGATCAAGATACTAGCACTAATCATTCTTCCTCCAACACCCGAATTAGGATCAACCGGAAAGATCAAATCCAGACAGGATTCGTAACAATTTATCATAATTATATACTCACAAGGACACATATACCTTTATTTTCTATTTTAAACTACCGCAATCTAAATAGCTTGTTCATGAACAGATTGGGCTACCAAGATACCTCTATCCATTCCACTGCCTCTAAATAAATTTCTAGACACAATCATAGTAGATGAATGAAATAATGCAATAAGAGAGAGGCTTTAGATCAGCACATTATTAGTGAATTCTGCATGACAATCTAGTGCAACATTAGTCTTATGAACTTCTCTCTTGCTTCCTACACACTAATATTTCAAGATATCATAAAGATATCGAACCAGTATTTGATTGAGCATCATGGAAGACATATGAGTGCCTGTGAAATAAGGAAAGTGATTACAACAGGAAGCTCCTCTGTTCTCAACATGTCTACTATAAAATGTAGGTCATCGCTGTTCCTTGTCCACCTAACCACCCAACATCAACAATGGCCTCAGTAAAGCCAAAATCACAGATATAGAAAGAGAACAAAGTATAGAGATATTCCTGGAAATACCACCAAAACTTAAGAGACACCAGAATTAAAAACTGAAGGCCGTCAAACTAAAAGGAAATTACCTATCTAAAATCTGGACTTTCATCCAGAGCAGCAACCAGTGCCTCACTGGCAGCCAACCGCACATTATAGTTGGCCATGGGAAAGCACTTTGAAAAGCCCATAAAAGTCAGTCACAAAGTCATGGCAAGTAAAAATGGAAAACACATCAAAAAGGGGAATACTTAGGCATTAAAAGCCCATAAAAGCATAAAATTGAAAATCGATTGCATCCCAGCCAAATGAACAAAGAGAAATATTTCAAGATAGTATAAAGGGCAACCCTGGGTCTTCAATGGGAGGTCTGGAGGGGATGCTTAGCATACAAAGCTTTCTTTTGATTTTTTTCTTTGTTTTGTATAAACAAGAAAAAAATTTATTGCACAAGGATTCACCCTCAATATTTCCCAATAAGGCAACCTCAAAAAATCAGTCCACAAGCTAACCTTTTCTGGATCACATGAAGCAATCCAAATGCTTGTCGCGATTTCAACATTTTGGAGAGAGGGACTACTAAGAGCTGGACCACATTTAAACAAGTCATTCTTAGATGAACATGTTTGGCATAGACTCCACATAAAGCCTGTTCAAGTCATACAAGAATAAAATAGTTAAGTCAACAGATACATCAAACCCAGAACACAACTCATTCAACGCAGGTCCCACAAGGGTGTTGTAAGCCAGAAGAACACCAAAAAATGGTAAAGAACCTGTCTAAAAGAAATGACAATGAAAATATGACCTAGCTGACACACTAAAAGGGGAATGGAGAGCATCTTTGTTTCCCGTGATTTCAGAAGAAAACACAAACCCAGAACACAACTCATTCAACGCAGGCCTTACAAGTGCGTTGTAAGCCGGAAGAACACCAAAACATGGTAAAGAAACTATCTAAAAGAAATGAAAATGAAAATGTGACTTAGCTGACATGTTAATAGGGGAAGGGGAATGGAGAGCGTCTTTGTTTCTTGTGACTTCGGACCTATTCGATGATATATTTCGTCATTCTTGATGGACCCTATCACAATTAAATTAATGGAATCATAAAACATGGGTTTAGTACCTCAAAATACAGTTAGAAAAACAAAAATTGAAACATGGTCTTACCAAAAAATGAGATTAAATTGGGGCAGCAGCTAAGCTCCTGGCTATTTCCACTGTGTTAAGCTAACAGTGTGCTGCATGGAATAAGAATATAGAAGAATTTAGTAAATATTGGCACCTATCTTCTGCCGCAGTTTGTTTCTATTAGTAGTCAAATTCTTGCTCAAAAAAACTGGGTGAAAATGTAACCTCAAAATTGAATGGTAAAAAGAGACCACAACCATGGCCACTAGCTAATTATAACCAGGCTAGATCATTAGGTGATTGCTGTAAACTATGTTTTATTTTCCTTTTAGCTGGACTTAGGCCTCCACTATCACCAAAACTGTGTTAAAATGTGACCTTGAAATTACATGGTAAAAGGAGACCATAGTCATGCCCATTAGCTAATTAAAACCAGGGTATACCACTAGGTCATTGCTGTAAACTGGGTTTTGTTTTCCTTTTAGTTGGACTTAGGGCCTCCACTATGACCAACCTAGACCCCCACCCAACCCCACACCCCCCAAAAAAAAAAAAAAAAAAAAAAAAAACTTCTTTTAACTTTCATGTTCCAAACAAGTGCATTTTTAGCTCAAAGCAAAAACTGAGTCCATGAAAATAACAACCAAAGAAAAGACGACTAAGATAAGATAACATTTAAGCAGTCCCATAATTTATGCAAAATTCAATGCAATATATGCTTTTAAAAGCAAATTATAATTTTATAATATTACAACCCACGGGAAACTAATATATCTACACTGATTTCAAATCTCATAACCTACGACATATAGCTTGCTAATACAAATAAGCACCCAGCATCATTTTAGAAACTAGAACTACATCTTCATTCCACGCTAGCATAGAACATTCTCAAATTGAACAACAAACCATCATAATCTAAGCCCTGAAAATCAAAACATGTCACCCAAAAACAGGTTCCAAAAAATCATAATCAAGAACAATACTTATAAGCATGTAGAGAGAGAGAAGGAGAGATAAACCTAGAGAACAGTGAGAAAAGGGTTTCTTCTTGTCCTTGTCTTTACCATTAAGGACCGAATTCTTGCCCCTAATCAACCCATTTACTCCTTTTCCAGCATTTTTCCCTTCTGGGGAGAGGTGAGAAAAATTAGGGTTCCTGGGAAGAGGAAGAAGAAACACAAGTGAGGATGGGAAGAATGGGAAATGAATCGATGTAGGCAAGGACTACAAAAGAAAGAAGGGAAAAGAAAGAAATTCGGGAAGAGGTGGGAAGTGGTCTGGAATCAGGATTTGAGGGTTCTGAAGATGGATGTTAGATAAGACGGATCCCGGGATTCCATTCCTCTCTTGCCCAAAATTTTCTGTACTGGAATGATAATTTCTTCCATCATTCTTGTCGGGCCCTTTCAAAAAGGAATAATGGGATCATCTACAAGGGTTTAGTAAATCAAAATATAGTAGAGGGAAAAAGAACAAAACAAAAATTGAAACGGGGTCCAAACCAAAGATGATCATTTAGGGATTGTTTCCAGGACATCAATGGGGAGAAATTTGTTATCAGAACCATCCGTTTCTTCAATCGTCTTCTGTTTTCAACGGAACAAAACAAGAACAAAAGGAATGAATTCTTCGCCCAGTGACCGCTGGCAAAGCGGTTGACCAAAAGGAAGGAGATAGAAAAAATATAAAAAGGAAAAATACATCAAAACATGGCACTCAAAAATAATATCCTGAGAATCAGAGCAAGCAAGAACAACCATAGACTCATGTATATATGTAGATGGAGAGAGACAGACCTGGAGGTCAGCACAAACGGAGCGAGAAACGGGTTTCTTGTCCTCGTCTTTGCCATGAAGGGCCGAATTCTTGGCCATAATCAACCCTTTTGCTCTTTTTCCAGAAATTTTCCTTCCCAGAGAGGGGTGAGAAAATTAGGGTTCCTGTGAAGAGGAAGAAAGAACAAGTGGAGGATGGGAGATGGATGGATGTTTTCAAGGACTAGAGAGAAAGAACGAAAAGAAAATAAAATAAAGAAAGTCGTGAAGCGGCGGGGACAGTTCTTGCACTAGATATCGGTCTTGGGGATTTTCATCCGATCCTCGCCGCTGTTCACGATGTCAGCGACTTCCTTGCACTGCCTATCGCCTCCGCCTGAGGGCTTCGGCTGCTGTAAGAGAAGGGCGAGGGTGAGGATGCTCTGCGGCAGCCGCGGCCACCGTGAACGTGACCCGCCTGCGACGGGATCTCTTCGTCTTCCTCCATGGTCACGAATCAAGGTCTGCAAGATGGGAGATTGATGATGAACAAGCGCGCACAGAGAGAGAGAGAGAGAGAGAGTTCAAGGAGGAAGAATAAGAAAGATGGATGATAGTGGGGTGAGATGTGGGGAGAAGAGAGGAGATAGAGAATTAGAAATGGAGATGACCGTTAAACATTTTGAATCCACCCTTGCCACCGCCCTTGATGTTCTATTTTCAAAAAATAAAAATAAAGAATAAATAACATAGTATATACACTAACATGTAATAATGATATTCCTGAAAATATGTAAGTACTAGAAAATTATGTGCATGGTTTAATAAAGTGAAGTGTTATGTGAGATACGTGCTGTGGGCGATTCCACTAGATCGTATGAATTTACAAAAAAGCTGTGCTCCTTGTGCCCACATTTGCATTTAAGGTGTAAAATACATCCTACAGTCCGCTAATCTTTACCGTCTATTCAAATTTTAAACTTATTAAATTTATCTAAGCAAAACTTCCTAAAATATTGCATTTAGCAAAATAATAAATTTAAAATTTGAATTGGTGATCGGAATTTTTAAGGTACATATAGTGACCATCCATAAATCATGAATTTATAGATATGAATAAGGTGGGTATGGATCCCTAAATTTGAAAATCGTGAAAATTCTAACCCTTCATTTTGCTCACCATTAATATTTCTCTTTTATCTTTTTAATATTATTTTTTTACAATGATCGAAGACAATCCAAATTCTAGAATTTTACTGCTTTTTAAATTTAGAGAATCCAAATCCAAAATACCCAAACTTGGGGCCTCTGTGCGGGAACCAAAGTGCCCTGCTCCCCCTTTCTCTTCCCTGACCTGACTTGATTAGGTAACGTCTTTTAATTGCTCATTTTTACCGTAAGTTGTTAGACTCAACCGAAACGTTGACCAAGTTAAGAGATCGGGTCATTCGTCCAACTATCCGGTTAGTAACATTTATAATAAACAAGGCCTCATTTTTAGAGTTGCCATATTTTTCTAAATATAATTTTTCAAAATGATCAAGAAATTAATTAAAATAAATATAACGTAAAATTTATAGATTTTTTTAAACTTCATCTAATATAACAACAACATCAATAATAATAGTAATAATATGAAGACCCGCTCTAGTTCTAGCTTCGAGTCAACCTGTTGGGCCAAGCAGGTCTTATGTATAATACTTTTTTTTCCTCAACTTTTCATGTGTGCTGAAAAGAAGAGGTCAGAACTTAAAGAAGGTGTAACATGAAACAAAATAATCAAATTGCTGTCCTAATTAAGAGTATTAATAGAATGTTGTGTGTTTTTAACACGTTGAAATTTATAGAAATTGTTTTTTAATGTATTCGAAATGGAAACAATTATGAAAAAATCACCCGATGTCCTTAAGGTTGTATTCATGAGAAGCTCTCTTCTTTTGGAGCCCAAAAAAAAAAAATCTTCCCATTTCCTCCCATGTATATACTAGTTTAGATTAACTCGCATTTATTCAATACTTGAAAGAACAATTAAAATAAATAGTACTTTTGCAATGAATTTCTGTTTATAAATACATAAAAGCGTCATTTTAAAAAATAAAATCTAAAACCGTTAATCTTATTCAAGATTGTGAGTTATTACGTGGTTGGTTATGTGCTATGACCAATCTAAAAAATAAAGAATACGCAGACATGACTGGAGAGAGCTCGAGCTTGACTAATCTGTATTTTTTGGGGGGAGCTTAAACTCAAGAGCATGATTAATTTTATTTTTATTTTTATTAATTTATAATAATTTTATATTTTATATATACATACACTCGAATACTGAGTTGAGTAACTCGACGAGTATTTGACCAAGTTTGCTGATATTGAAACTCAACATGATAGCTCGAAAATTTTCGAGCTGAACTAAAAATTTTGTAGAGTTGAACTTGAGACACTCACAAGTTGTCTCATCTCATTTAGAACACTAGTAGTGACCTGATTAAATCAAGTTGGTCTCTAGAAAGAATAATTCTACATACACAAAGAATTTCATAATAAAATCACAAATGATCTATGTGGCACAAAATCTGAAAAATAGAATAAGAAGCCCCTAAATTTCAATCTAGACCCCCCAAATCTGGGGAAAGAAATAAGAACAAGAAAGAACAAGGGAAATCATAAATTTGAATCCCAAAACCCTCAAGGCAAAAAAAATCAAAAAAAGAAAATGTGAGACATGAGAGGGAGAGAGATCGTTAGCGGCGAAGGAGGTGGTCGCTGCATGGTCACTGCCGTGGGCTGCGGAGTGAGTCGCATGAGAGAGAGAGAGAGAGCCCGAGCTTGACTAATCTGTTTTTTTTTGGGGGAGCTTAAACTCAAGAGCATGATTAATTTTATTTTTATTAATTTATAATAATTTTATATTTTATGTATACATACACTCGAATACTGAGTTGAGTAACTCGACGAGTATTTGACCAAGTTTGCTGATATTGAAACTGAACATGATAGCTCGAAAATTTTCAAGCTGAACTAAAAATTTTGTAGAGTATCTCATCTAGAACACTAGTAGTGACTTGGTCAAATCAAGTTGGTGTCTAGAAAGAATAATTTTATATATACAAAGGATTTCATAATAAAATCACAAATGACCTATGTGGCATAAATCTAGTGGAGGACGCTTTACTAAATAATAAAATGTACTCTTATGATTTTATGCCACATAGACCTTTTATGATTTTATTATGAGATTCTTTATGTCCATAATATAATTCCTCTAGAAAACATATGGGAAGATCTGATTCCTTGATTCCTTGCAAAGGTAATAGAGTAATTTCAGTCAACCTTGATTTTTTGAAACTTTTTTTTTTTTTTTTTTGGTGGACAAGAAGGATGGTTTTGGATTTGACCCACATGGGACAGGAGCCCGAGGGGATATTCTGGACTTATAATTTTTTTCCCTCAATGTATTGCTTCATAGACGGATGCTTGAATTTAAAAATCATAAATTTATGGATGGCTATCCTAATCCATTATTTTGAAAAAAAATTCTCTTATTATTATCAAGGCTATTGAAGTCCTAAAATTCACAACCTTTTAAATCGGAAGGATCCAAATCCCAAGTACCCACAGTTTGTGGCAGACTTTGAGGCTTCCTGGAATTTAACTATTTCACATTGGGTGTTCCAATTAGAATAGAATGAAATTGAAGTAGTTATCTCAAAAAAAAAATGGAGAGAATAATTAAGAAATAGCTATTCTTATTGATTATGTATCAAATTAACTAGTTTTTTCAAGCTTTGAGATAACAATATTCCTTACAAGTAAAGCTGAAATAATTGGACATTTGTTTGTTCATTTGTTGTTTCTCTTGATTACGAAGGAGACAAAACTTTGGGGAGAGGGGAATGAGAAAATTATTTTACAATTCAATATAATGAATGCTTAAACCTCTCACTTTTATAATAGAGAGATATCACTACTGGCTGAGTTAATACTTGTTGGTATCATAAGGCTAGGCAACGTTTTTTGATTGCTCACTTTTACTCATAGTTGTTAGATTTGATCAAAATGTCGATCAGGTAAGGAGATCAAGTCACTAGTCCAACTGTCAGGTTAGTAACATTTATAATAAACAAGGCCTAATTTTTAGAGTTGTCATATTTTTCTAAATATAATTTATTAAAATGATAGAAAAATTAATGAAAATAAAATTTTAACATAAAATTTATAGAAATTTTTTAAAGATCGTCTAGCATAACAAGAAACAACACTGATAAAAACAACAATAATAATAATATAAAGACCCAGTTTGACTTGAAAGTCAGAAATAGAATTACGAATGACACCATGTGGAGGGTTTCACAGATGGCTTCGTAAGCAATTTTAGCCAAGTCACCAGATCAATCTGTCGGGCCAAGCTGGACTTATATAAAAATAGTTTTTCCTCAACCTTTTATATGTACTTAAATACTAAAATTAAGACTTTTGCTCCTCTCCTGCGTGCGAAAGGGAGCTTTCATTGAATTTCAAGATCTCTTGGTAATTTACATTATAAAAAAGAGCTCAATACGTGATGAAATTATATTAGTTTTTTCACCCTACAATACATATGTTATATATGGATGTATATATGCACGAAGATATATACATATATATATATCTGTGTGTGTGTGTGTAGCATAAAGCTAGAACAAAAATATTTGTCTCTACAAGAATGTTAACATCTTAGAACGTGAAGGTTTCTTTTTCACATCTTACGGGCACTCTTCTGCACCTGTATGTGCCTATAGGCATGTGTACATAATAGATAGTGTTGGGTCAAGCTGGTTTCGTTGGGCTACAACCAAACTCAGCCTAAAAATTGAGCAGGCATCATTTTCGTGGCCAACTTTAGCCGCTTAAGCTCACTGATTGAGTTTCAGGCTTGGCTGTGCTCGTTGACATTTCTATTGATCTAAATCTGTTTCTTTTGGGGGGTAAAAATGGAATTCCAAAGATATAGGTGACAAAAGGGGTGCAGGCTAAATGCATACTTAGTTTACACGATAGATGTATACTTAGTTTTGTTCCTATCCTCCTCTACAGAAGTTGGCGTTTGGATGACCTTTTCTTTTCTCTAGAATGCATACTTCTTGTACATTCGTAAGTAGCTGGGTCAGTTTATTAGGTTTTTAGGTTGTCCTAGACTAGGGGCCCAATATTATTATCACAGATTAAACTTTCATTAGAGTCGTTGTTGATAAGGTGTTGTGTTCCTTTATCTCTTATGAGCTCACAGCCTCTTTCCTGATCATTGTGTTAAAGAAGATTCTTGTGAAAATCATAACTACCCTATTTGTGGTTGGATATTCACTAAAAGAAAAAGCATAGAAAAGGAAGGGTTAGTGCATTTTTTGTGACTCCTAACAAATGATTTTGAAGTTTTTATTGTAATCGTTTTGACTAAAGTGGCGTTTGGTAAAATTTAACATTGAGAATTGAATGCTAAAAATAAGTCTGAATATTTTAAATTGAAACCAAAAGTCTAAATCTGAATTATCGTGATCATCATTTGATAACTACTTTGCTAAAACATCTGGGAAAAATTTATTTGCCTATTTTACCCCTACTATAATACTATTATCTTTTTTTTTTGCAATAATAATTTGTTTTGAATGATTGCAATTTTTTTCAATAAACTGAATACTTTTTTTTTTTTTGGATATCTTTAATTTATTTTTATTTTTTTAATGTCAAAACAAAGAAAGGGGGAAAAAAATTCCATTCTGGAATCTCCCCGTCGTCCTCCCATCATCCCCCATTTTCTTCTTCATCGTCATCTTCTTCTTCTTATTTTGGGATCTCGGTTTCTGGGCACTGTTTCTTTCTTGTTTTTGCTCATTAATTGGTAAATGGGTGATCCAGTTTCTTATTTTCTTGGCTTCCTCTTCCTTCTTCTGGTTCTGGGTACACTGCAAACTTCTTCTTCTATTGAAGGAGAGAGAGAGATAAAATCACAAATTTGCCAGGTGAGCCAGCGGATGTGGGATTTTCTCAATACTTGGGCTATGTCACTGTGAATGAGGTTTGATTCAAAAGCAAACCCAAAACTTAGGGGTTTGATTTCGATCAAAGCCCCAAATCGTGATCCCCCGGATGGGGGCGGCGATTGTGGTGGCGGTGATGTTCGTCATTGTCACCGTCGTCATGGTGGTTGGACGTCGTCGGCTGATGGTTGTGGTTGGTGGTGCTCGTTGGGGTGACCGGAGGCGCTGATGTGCGTGGGAGAGACGAGAGCTGGGTTGGAGGATAGAAGTGAGAGGGACAGAGTGGGAATAATGGAAAATTACAGGGGCATTTTTGTCCAATACTTATGAATCGGTCATCTGACAAAATCAAACATAAAATTAGGTCTGATTTGGTCAGAAGTATTTAGAGGCAATTTAGATAGTCAAACAAAGTGTCTGAATTGCCTCATGTTTGGACTAATCAGACTTTTTAGACCCTATTCAGGCCCTCTCTGATAAAATTAAGTATTAAGTTCTGAATGCTAAATACAATTGTAACTAAGGATCTGAATCTGAGTATATATGTTTGTTTGATTACCATTTATCTGGACATCTAAATGAACTATATTTTTCAATTATACCTCTATCATAAAATAAAAAAAAAAGATCAAATTAAAAAATAAGTACAAAAATGAAGGCATAGTTAATGTGCAGTGCATTGTAGGTACTCCAAAGAATTCTCAAGCCAAAAAACGCAAATCCAAACCTGCAAACTAAAAAAAAAAGGAAAAAAAAAGAGAAGAATGGAAGTTGCTGAGATGGCGCTCCAAGAATGGGGCAGAAAATTAGATGAGCTCAAAAATAACATGTGACGGCTCATGTAGCTAATGGAGACTCAAGCACAGATGCAAGGGTGTAATCCGCCCTGAATCGAGCTCCCACCTGCCAACCAACCAAATGAAGAGGCTGCTCGCCAAGCTTATATAGCCCATCACTAGCACTAAAAGTGGTAGCCCTAAACAACTAAGAACCTAGACAAAGGAAAAGGGAGGGCATCATCGCCCTCGCGACAACCCCTCTTTCAAGTTCCACCTATGCAATATGGGCAGCTACCTCAATCAGTAGCGCCAGCCCAATTTCAATTAGAGATACCAATGATGTCGCCAAAGCTACAGCCCACAGTGTCACAATGTCAACAATCCGTTAGTTAAAAAATACCCTATGGGTACACTTGTCCCAAACTACAGAGTTAGCATAGATAAAACAGTAGTTGGAGACGCTAATGAATCTTGGCGTTCAAGTTAAGCCCAAACAGAATCTATATCCGTTTTGGGTTGATAGAACACCTCCCCCACCTAGATACCATTGTTTGCACTTCTTCGTGTTCAACAGCACTAGTGACCTTGAATAGCATTTAACGCACTTCACATCGAGGTGCGAACCTACTATGGGCACATTTAAACAACAAGAAGCCCTCAAAATATAGACCTTTGTCCAAACACTAGAAGGCCCGGCATTCGTGTGGTATAACAGCTTGAGGCCCGAGTCAATTCAAAGCTAGGAAGACTTGCGCGACCAATTCTTATATCAATTCAATAACACAAGCTGCAAGGTTAGCCTAGTGGATAATGACGGCCCAACAATGGGATGACAACTCTGCAATCGAGTTCATCGCAAGATGGAAAGGGATGTCATACTCATGCCAAAACCATCTGCCACAAGAAGAACTATTGAAGATGTGTATCCAAAATCTCAAACCCGTCATCACGACGGCCCTAATACGCATGCCTTGCCTGGAGGCTTCCGTGAGTTAAGCGAAAAGGCGCATAACCTGGAGATGGCATTAAGGTATGAGGACCTCTCATCCGCGTCTTTTAACACATCATCCACTTAATATGCGCTCATATCTAAGGATGTATTCACTCCGGCCTATGTCTTAGAACATATCCTTCATCTGTCTACGGCCTCATTGCCCATGATAGTTCGTCTAAGGATATCACCTATGTCCAAGGACATGTTCTTCACTTGTCTACGGCCTCGTTGCCTACGACAATCCGTCTAAGGATGTCATCTATGCCCAAGGGCATGTCTTTCACTTATCTACAACATCCGTGCAGAGGCTGCTCTGGGGTGAGCCTAAACTATAATGCTCTTCAGCATGAGCCTGAATTGCGTGTTGCTTCGGTACGAGCCTAAACTTCCACTCGCTCCAGAAGAGCCTAAACTATAATGCTCCTATAAGAGCCTAAACTATAACACTCCTAGGCATGAGTCTAAACTGTACAATGCTCTTAGGCATGAGCTTAAATTGCGCAATGCTCCTAAGCACAAGCTAAAATTGTCATCTGCTCTAAAATGAGCCTAAACTACCTTTTCAGAACTACGTAGGCTTGATTCCCTATGAGATACGTAGGTAGCCTACGGGCTTAGCCACACATCTTACCACAATAAAAGACATCCCAGCGACGCACACTGTACGTTCATCCCACCACTCCTAGGCATGAGTCTAAACTGCGCAATTGTGACACCCCCACCTTTCTTACTCCAAACAGGTGTACAAAGGTGCACTTATTCATCGTCCACTAAATGGTTTCCTATTATTAACACAAAAGTGGAACCATAGACAACACACTTAATACCATATTACAGAATTTATCACAACCCAAACGAAAACTTAAAGCAATAAAAGCTCGAAAGTTTAACTACTAGTGGCTCTTAAACCCTTACCACCACCACCACTCCCTTGCGGCACATTCGTACGAGACCCACTTGAAAAAGGTTCAACCAATAAGGGTGAGTGTGAATGAACACTCAGTAAAGGATAATCAATCGGGTACAAGTCCAAGAAAGTTCAACACAACTAATTCAACATAGTTTGGGTCGAACCATCAACCACTGAGAGACCCATAAGGTCATGAACGGTGCGTCTGTTCAAACCCAGACACCAGGTTTAACTCTTGTGCATTAACCCAAGCACGGGGTCTACTCAACCTATCGGGGCCGTCAACCAGCCATTATGGCTCATACGTGCATTAACCCAAGCACGGGGTCTCCCATTCCCGCTTTTGCGGTTGTTCATCTCAGTCAACGGGTTCAAACGCAACATTCAACAATCAGCATAACAGGTGGGATCGAACAAATAGGTTCAACCACGTTTAAAACAACGTTTACGATTTCAACAATTATAATGGCAATAATTAGGTTAGTGAGTTCAAATGGTTATACCTAATTGCAGTCAAGTCAACGAATCGGGCTCAAATAATAGGTACAATCACAATGCGGATGAACAAATTAAAATAGACATGCCAAACAATTCTCGTAACAGCAAATAAGAACTAAATACTAATAGACTCGACTATAATCAAGGAAAATTGAGACATTTCAATAAAAGGACTAAAATATCTCACAAAAGAACAAATCTCATGTAAAAGAACAGATTTTCCCTTACCTGAATTGATTCCAAGATTGAGTTTTATTATTATTTTTTCCTCAGCAGCTTGAGGTTTCTTTTTTTTTTCTTCTTCTTTCTTACTCCTCCCCACGCTGCTCTCAGCCCCCCTCTCTCTCACGCTTCAATCTTCTCTTTTCTTTCTCTCTCCCCCCCTCTCTCTCTTTCCCGATTCTCCTCTCCTTTTGTTGTTCCCATTGGAATAATGAGGTGTTGTCATTGTTGGCAAGCCTAAATGAGTGTGCATATCATTGGTACACCTTGTATATCGACTTTGCATGACTTTGGGACATCAGAATTATGTGGAAATGAAGAAGACACAGCGAGGGAGTGAAGTACCGAAAAGCGCCATAATTGAGCCCGGTTTGACCTAGTTTGGAGCGGTTATTGATTTGACGCACTCCGGATGATCCGATGACCATGGGAAGACACCAGCAGCTATAATATACCATAATAAAGTGGTATGTACACAAACGGTGCAAGGGAAATCGGTTTTGGTCAAAGCGTCATAATTGAGCCCGGTTTGAGCCCGGTTTGGCCTAATTGGAGCATATGCGCCATGTTGAGCTTAAATGGAGCTTGTTTGGAGTTTTTGGGCTACATTGAGGTGAATTTGGGCTAAATGGGTTGCAATGAGGTCAAGGAATGGCAGTGGGCTTATGAAATTCGTGGTGGGCCTTTGGGGTGACCATTTTGGGCTTAAATGTGCAATGTGACGAATTTGGGCCAACTAATGGGCTTGGCACACATGGGCAGCAACTAAACAAGCCCAATTACACTTGGAGGAGTCCAAATACACTTGGACCAAGTCAAAATTCGTGGGCAGCAGCCATGCTACCATTTGGTCCACCATTGGTGACAAAATCCCCTAATTTGAGGAATGTTGTTTGGCATTCAAGGACATCCATGTTTGGAGGCTTCTTTTGACTAGTGGAGACACCATAATGAGTCTCCCACCCCCCAAAACATGGAGCATATTTGGTGGAGGAATTTATGCCATGTTTTTGGCTAGTGGAGACACCATAATTAGTCTCCCACCCCTAAAACATGGAACATGTTTGGAGGAGTAATTAATTCCACCACTATGCCATGTCTTGGAGCCTTTGGAGGGCTATATAAGGAGGGCCTCTCCCTTGGACGAAAATCACACCTTCCATAAGCTTGGAGAGAGCATTTGAGTGAGAGAATTGAGAGAAATTCTCCTAAGGTGGTGGTTGAGTGCCTTGGTTGTTCTTGAGCACTTTTGGGGTTTCAAAGGGTCGAGTTTATGTGAGTTTGGGAAACACTTGTGAGAATTGTGTGTAGAGTTCCCAAAATATATTTCCGGTGACCCGTGGTACCATTTTCGTGGCTGGAGAAGGTGGCAGCCTTGGTACGTGTTCCGAAGCTACTTCGACTACTTTGCGCTCTTCGTACGTCGACAAAGCGCTTGGTTTCGTGAGTTGCCTTTTTCATTCTAAATTTATTATTGTTGAAGCACTGTAAGTTTGTCAACCTAGTGAAGGGACGACAACATTTTTATTGGTCAGTGAGACCGTTGTATCGCTCTAGTGAAGAGCCAATACAGTTATAGTGAATTCGTTGGTGAGGGTAGTGAACCCGAATCAGCCGTGGACGTAAGTTGCACGCATTGTGTAGCTGAACCACGTATATCTTGTGTTTGCGATTGCTTGGTTGGTTTGCTTGTGTTACTCTTGCAATAACCATCGAATCAGATTGAAGAGCGCAAAAAGGAAAGAATTTGAAGGAGCACTGATTCACCCCCCCCTCTCAGTGCTCGTATTGGGACTAACAATTGGTATCAGAGCAAAGGTGGGCGGAAGAGGTTTAACAACCTGCTGAGGTCAAGTTCTTCAAATTCTTTGAAGTTCATTCATCATGAATTTCGGAGTTACAAACCGCACCGGTGTGCCGTTCTTCGATGGATCCAATTACCCGGCTTGGAAGAAGCGCATGCTGAAGTACTTGGGTTCTCTTGGAAGAGACGTGTATACGTGCGTGAAAACCGAGTACAAGGCTCCCGATGAAAAAGCCGAATGGACAGCCGCGGACAACAAGAAGTTCGAGATCGATTCCAAAGCATGCACGGCCATTATGTCGGCACTTACTGAAGATGTCTACTCGAAGGTGATGAGTTGTGAATCCGCAAACGAGATGTGGGAAAAGCTCGAAAGTTACTATGAAGGAAACGACAAAGTGAAGGAGGCAAAGCTTCAAGTTTTTCAAAGTAAGTTTGATCAACTAAGAATGTCTGATAAAGAATCTATTATTGAATACTTTGGTAGAGTCATGGAGATCGTGAATTCTATACGAGGACTTGGAGAGAAGCTAGAAGAAAAGACCGTGGTGAAAAAGATTCTTCGAACACTTCCAGCATCGTATTGTAGCAAGGTTTCTGCATTGGAGGAAAGAGACCTAACAAAAGTGACGATTGATGAGCTTCAAAGCACGTTGGTTGCCTTTGAGATGCGGGTTGAAGACACAAATCGAGGAACCAAATATGCATCAACAAAGGAGGTTGCTTTCAAATCCTTGACGAAGTTAAGTATGAAAGAAGATGATAAATCCCATGAAGAAGGAGATGACGTTGCAGCCTTTATATCAAGAAACTTCAAAAAGGGAAAAGGAAAGTACAAAGGTAAGCTTCCTTTTAAATGTTTCAAGTGTGGCGAAGTTGGTCATTATGCTGCAAATTGTCCTACAAGTGAAGAAGATGATAGTGATGATGAAGTAGACAATAACAAGAAGAAGAAGACCAAATTCCAGAAATTCAAAAAGAAGGGCTCTAGTTCCTTGAAAGAAAAGAAATACAAGGCATTGAAGAATCTCTTGAGTGAAATGTTGGAAGGCTCTAGCACTTCCAGCGAAGATGAAGCGGATGACGACATCAGCGACAAAGAAGTACTTGCATTCATGGCTGAGGATGCTTATGAAGAAGAGTCGCACGATGAGGAAATAGAAGAAGGTGAAGTATTGGTGGACTTTGAAGCTGAAATTGACAATTGCATGGAAGCTATTGCCAAGCTTAAAAGGGAGAAGAAGGCCATCAAGAAAGAGAAGAAATTCCTTGAAGATGAGAATAAGACGTTGAAGCACGAAAACAAAAAATTGAGAGATGAAGTGATCGTGCTGAAAATCCGTTGCGAAGAGCAAGTAAAGATTTGTGATGATCTAACTACTGAGTTAGACACGAAGGCGAGCCACATAGAGAAGCTTGAAGATGAGATATACGTCATCAAACAAAAGGTTAGTAACCAAACGAAAGCATTCAATGATGCCCCTATTCCTACAGCATTGAATAATTGTTCAAGTTCTAGTATGCTGGTTGTTGAGAATGAGGAAGCTACTCGGAAGCTAAATGAGTGTCTTGGGTTTCAAAGACCTCATGCGCTTGGAAAACAAGGGCTAGGTTTTGAGGGGGATAACACCCAATCCTCAAAGACCACCACCTTTGTTAAGGCGGAAGAAACAAAGCAAGCGATGCAAGAAGAGAAATTCAAAAGGCTTCCCATATTTGATATATGTGGCAATGATGGTGAAATGAAGTCAAGGAGGAGATCTCAAAGGGAGAACAAGTTTAGAGGCAATTGTTACAATTGTGGAGCTTTCGGGCATATGGTAAAGCATTGTAGAGCAAAAACGGTGTCTCATCCTCCTCAGCAAAGGGATGCACCAACTCGTCCACCACAGCAAAGAAGAATTCTAAATCGACCTCTGCACCACCAATCTCAACTACGGGCTGCTCCACCTCCGCCGCATAATCGTTTCCAAGATTCGGGAGAGCAAAAGAAGAGAAGCATTTGCTATCGTTGCAAGTATGTGGGACACTATGCTAGAGAGTGTCTAACATTCATCCCAAGCCAATTAAAGAAGAGAATGAATGGGAAGAGGCAGCAAGGTCCTAGAAATTCATCGAAAGGGGTTACAAAAGGCTCCCGACAAGAAGGAAATCTATATCATGTCAACGGCAATGAAGAAGCATCTGGTAAGCCTCGGACTTCAACCCATTCCCTTTAACTGCAAAAGGAGAGTGGTGCACAATGATCCTTTACGCTTACTTACCTTTGGAATGGTTGTCAAAGGGGGAGAAAGTTTCCCATTTTGGGAAGGTGATCCAAGAAGCGAATGGGAGAGTGCATATATATAGGGGGAGTATTGCTTTAGGGGGAGTTGGAAAGCCTAAGAAGAGAGCATCACTCTAGGGGGAGTCTCGCATCATGAGAGGACCCTTGTGGTTGAGGGGGAGTTTTGACGGAAAGGGAACCTTGACATATCCCAAAATGGATTTAGGTTGCCAACAATTCCAAAGGGGGAGATTGTTGTTCCCATTGGAATAATGAGGTGTTGTCATTGTTGGCAAGCCTAAATGAGTGTGCATATCATTGGTACACCTTGTATATCGACTTTGCATGACTTTGGGACATCAGAATTATGTGGAAATGAAGAAGACACAGCGAGGGAGTGAAGTACCGAAAAGCGCCATAATTGAGCCCGGTTTGACCTAGTTTGGAGCGGTTATTGATTTGACGCACTCCGGATGATCCGATGACCATGGGAAGACACCAGCAGCTATAATATACCATAATAAAGTGGTATGTACACAAACGGTGCAAGGGAAATCGGTTTTGGTCAAAGCGTCATAATTGAGCCCGGTTTGAGCCCGGTTTGGCCTAATTGGAGCATATGCGCCATGTTGAGCTTAAATGGAGCTTGTTTGGAGTTTTTGGGCTACATTGAGGTGAATTTGGGCTAAATGGGTTGCAATGAGGTCAAGGAATGGCAGTGGGCTTATGAAATTCGTGGTGGGCCTTTGGGGTGACCATTTTGGGCTTAAATGTGCAATGTGACGAATTTGGGCCAACTAATGGGCTTGGCACACATGGGCAGCAACTAAACAAGCCCAATTACACTTGGAGGAGTCCAAATACACTTGGACCAAGTCAAAATTCGTGGGCAGCAGCCATGCTACCATTTGGTCCACCATTGGTGACAAAATCCCCTAATTTGAGGAATGTTGTTTGGCATTCAAGGACATCCATGTTTGGAGGCTTCTTTTGACTAGTGGAGACACCATAATGAGTCTCCCACCCCCCAAAACATGGAGCATATTTGGTGGAGGAATTTATGCCATGTTTTTGGCTAGTGGAGACACCATAATTAGTCTCCCACCCCTAAAACATGGAACATGTTTGGAGGAGTAATTAATTCCACCACTATGCCATGTCTTGGAGCCTTTGGAGGGCTATATAAGGAGGGCCTCTCCCTTGGACGAAAATCACACCTTCCATAAGCTTGGAGAGAGCATTTGAGTGAGAGAATTGAGAGAAATTCTCCTAAGGTGGTGGTTGAGTGCCTTGGTTGTTCTTGAGCACTTTTGGGGTTTCAAAGGGTCGAGTTTATGTGAGTTTGGGAAACACTTGTGAGAATTGTGTGTAGAGTTCCCAAAATATATTTCCGGTGACCCGTGGTACCATTTTCGTGGCTGGAGAAGGTGGCAGCCTTGGTACGTGTTCCGAAGCTACTTCGACTACTTTGCGCTCTTCGTACGTCGACAAAGCGCTTGGTTTCGTGAGTTGCCTTTTTCATTCTAAATTTATTATTGTTGAAGCACTGTAAGTTTGTCAACCTAGTGAAGGGACGACAACATTTTTATTGGTCAGTGAGACCGTTGTATCGCTCTAGTGAAGAGCCAATACAGTTATAGTGAATTCGTTGGTGAGGGTAGTGAACCCGAATCAGCCGTGGACGTAAGTTGCACGCATTGTGTAGCTGAACCACGTATATCTTGTGTTTGCGATTGCTTGGTTGGTTTGCTTGTGTTACTCTTGCAATAACCATCGAATCAGATTGAAGAGCGCAAAAAGGAAAGAATTTGAAGGAGCACTGATTCACCCCCCCCTCTCAGTGCTCGTATTGGGACTAACACCTTTCTCTTCCCTTTGCTTTACTATATATATATATATATATATATATATAATAAACAACCCCCCTTCCCTTTTTTTTTAATAACCACAATCCCCCTTCCCCTTTTTTCTTTTTTTTTTTTAAATCGTACTCCCGCTTCCCCCTTTTTTTTAATCACACTCCCCCTTCCCTTTTTTCTTTTTTAATCGCACTCCCCCTTCCCACTTTTTTTAATCGCACTCTCCCTTCCCTTTTTCTTTTTTAATCGCACTCCCTACACACACGTATACCACACCCAAATATATATATATATATATATATATATATATATATATATATCCACACAGTCACTTATCAGTCTATATTTACCATTTATTTCAAATCAAGATTAACTGAAAATTTAGGGGTATTACAGCAATGCTCCTACGCATGAGCTTCAACTGCGCAACGCTCTTAAGCATGAGCTAAAACTGCCCCTCGCTCCAAAATGAGCCTAAACTGTCTTTTGAGAACTATGTTGACTTGATTCCCTTAATGGGATACGAGCTAAAATTGCCTGTCACTCCAAAATGAGCCTAAACTATCTTTCGAGAACTATGTTGACTTGATTCCCTTAATGGGATACGTAGGACGTTCTTCGCCGAACCTAGCCGTAAAGCTTGCCTAATTCAAGTCGTGGGATTCTCTCTGCCTACAACAGGTTCGTAGGGCTATCCTCATCTGCTGAACCGTAGGGTTCTTTTTTCGCTTTTGAATCGTAGCGTTCTTCTCGCCTCGCCTTGAGCCGTAGAGTCCCCACATCAAATCGTAAGGTTCTT
Source organism: Santalum album (assembly GCA_034195605.1). Classification (NCBI taxonomy): domain Eukaryota; kingdom Viridiplantae; phylum Streptophyta; class Magnoliopsida; order Santalales; family Santalaceae; genus Santalum; species Santalum album. The sequence continues at coordinate 101,591 of JAXCHL010000036.1, forward strand.
TTCGGTTCATTTCGAGCCGTAAGGTTCTCCTTTTGCGAATTGTAAGGTTTCCCTTTTCCAAACCGTCAGGTAGGGTTGTCTTAGCCTCTTTCGAACCGTAGGGTTCTCCTCTTCTGAACCATAGGGTTCTCCTTAGCCTTTTTTGAACCGTAGGGTTCTCCTTCTCACCTTTTTTTGAGTCATTTGGTCCTTTCTGTCCTAATGTGGTGATGGGGGTTCATAGCCCGAACCACTGATTCCTTCAGTGCTCCGAGCTACGAAGGGACATTTGTTGACGCCACTTTTTGTTGCCCTGGGGGACAAATTGAGCTTTTAACTAGATAAACGCACTTTTGAACTTTTGTTGACTAAGTCAACGGAAAATTAACTTTTCCCAAGTCCCTGCCTCGTTAACATTTTCCAAGCCCCTGGCTTATTAACATTTCCCGAGCATCGGCTCGATAATTCTTTTCGAGCCCATGGCTCATTTCCCCTATTGGGAAGCCTTTTGGGCCCATGACCCAAGGGTTCTCACCCTTCTAGGGTTTTCCCATTCATTCCTTGTGGAAGGAATGAATGTTGGGCCTAAGGCCCATTCCCCAGTCCCCTTTATAAACAAAACCATAAGGTTTTGCAAATAGGGGGAAGTTTTCGAGGCACAGAGAAGAGAGAAGAAGAGAAAAGAAAACCAAGGTTCCTCCTCCCTTCCTCCGTCATCCCTAGAACTACATGAGTCCGATTCTCCAAGGAGATATGTAGGAAATCCCATGGGTTCGACCCCTATCAAGCCAAAATGGCCTTCCCATTCATTGTTCGTCATCTCCCAACCATTTTCATTCACTGTCCACCATCAGTTCATTATCGCTCCTCCATTTTCTGGGTTTACGGACCTCTGTTCATCATCTTCCCTAATTTCTGGGTCTATAGCTCTCCATAACAATCCTTGTTCTTCATTTTCTGGGTCCAAGGCCTGTTTTCAGATACTGTTCATTGTCTTCTCCAAAAATGGGTCTATGGCCCTCCATTGATGGAGTCACTTACTCCATTAATATTCCTTACAACATCCTAATCGAAGGTATTCCTTACTCATGGCAATGGGTGTAAATAATCATCTCTCATTGGGATGATGTGAACCTTGAACCCCCTAAATCAAAAATCGACGAGTTTGCTTACTCGACCTCCTGAAAAATCGACAAACAATCCGGTTTGACCTTGTGAGGGAATATTTACAAGTGGTGCTCAATTTTTGAGTACATAATTGGGTTTGTGTTTAAACTCAACTATTCATTCTTGTATTGTATTCTCCTGTGTTGCTCATAACAAAGTAGTGTTTGTTCCTCCCGTGGACCTAGCCTGTTTTTGGGTGAACCACGTTAAATCCTTGTGTCATTCTTACTTGTTAGATTGTCTTACTTATTTTGGAGCAATAATTGTATGCGCACATAATATCCCGTCAAGGTGGTATAAATTTGTGATATTTTTCAAGATCCAAAGGGTTTTATTCCCAACAAAAAGGTCATCCCCTCTTTCTTCATTAACATTATCCCTCCTTTTCTTCTCTCTCCTGAACTCCCAATCAGAGTGTAACAGAATTTATAACAGCATAACTAATAACTCCTACAAATGATTTCTCCCTAATGAATCCTTACCTCTTCTAAACAAAACTTCTCCTTTTCCTGAGGCATTCTTCTGAATGTTCAGGTATCCCAGTAAACTCCACGAACAGCCACTTCCATCCTCTGGCAAAACCCACACCAACTATTGCTGAAAAAAACCAGCGCTGAAAAAAACCAGCACATCCTTTTTCCAAGCATTGCCAACATTACTAGTATCAGACTCATTGAAACCAATAATCATATCAGTGAATGTATAGGCTATGACTTGAGGAATTCCATCCAACTCGTGAAAATCTAGATTAAAAAATGGTGGGTGTGCACCCCCCCTGGGTCTTGATATAAAAGATTCAGACCATTGATATGGGAGTATGGTATCATTAAGAAACGCACCAACAAAATCAACTAGAGAAGAATAACTGAAAACTGCGTCTTCTGGGAAGACATAATGTTGCTATGACATAGGATCAACTATCACCATCGATGGAATTTTTGTTGTAGCCGTGCAAGCTTCAGCAAAAAGAAAGCTTGAGGCAGATACTGCTGTTCACGCAACTTGTCTACAAGTGGCAAACTTGCCCGTTCAACCTTCTCATCATCAACTATGGCATGTTTGTCCTTCATATGGTACTGATCAGCTTCTATCGAAATTTCCCCTACCGAGAAGAATATGTGGCATCAGTGCGTTTAGAGTGTTCCTCATCAACCTGTGATAAACTTGCCTGCTTAAGCTTCGTGTCATCAACTATGGAGTGTTCATCATTCGTATGATGAAACTTCCTCTACAGGTCTATCCAAGGTGCTTTGCTTGTCTTCGTTATACTGAGGACCTTTGGCATCAATATGTTTAGGGTGTTCCTCATGCTTGACAGAAGATACACTTTTCACAGATGGCAATTCATCGGCGCCCACATCAGCATGACTTGTACGACTTTTCAAGGGCACTTCAAGTGAAATTTGATTTGATTGAGCATCTTCAGCATTTGGTGGTAAAATATCTGCTAATTTGATGTTCAAATCGTCAGACAAAAGTTGAAATCCTAGCTGCTTTGCAACTGAACTGAGTTTTGCTTCTTTCTCCTTCTGAATAACGTAGGTCAAAACCTCACGCAATGACTTGCCTCGTAAGTCTGAAGCTATACTATCTTGAGTAACACAGCCACCATCATTAATAATCATAATAGACGTTTAATCTTTTTGTCTTGTATTTTGAGTTTGTGGTGAAGGCTCTAGTCGAGGAGATCCATGATCACTCGTCGATGATTCAAAAGATTGGATAGGCGATTCTTTAACTGGCTTGTCATTGTTTTGTGCAGCTATTTGGTATATAATCTGATTCTGCAGCACAGATTTTCTGAATGCTTCAAGAGCTTCCTTACTCTTTTTTCTTATTTTGGATGATTCAGCTGATTTATCCACAAAAAGAAGTATTGAAGGCCTATTTGCACATAAGGCAAGCTCAGGACCATCCCATCCCCTTCTGCCTGCATTATATATTAAATAAAGCAACAATAAATAGAGCATAACATTGAACAATGAAGAATTAAACTAAGGCAAGAAAAGAGACTTAGAACCAATAAAGCATAGATACGCAGGTAGCTCAGAAAAACATTAGCATCCATGGTAGCTGTAAAGGATTGATGTCCACAAGTTTAAAACCTAAGCTTTTGTTCAACGGGCCGCTGGCCTCAATTGTCTCTGTTGACCCAAGGCCCTGTGGATTTGATTTTGATGATGCCAAACGCATTATACAAATATTTTTTCATGAAGTTTATTTTTATTCTCAGGATATATTACAATGGAATATTGTGGAAGATTTGAAGATCAAGATTTGTGGAAAATTTTATAGGATACTATTGTAAGTCTATTTCTCAAAATATTGGATAGATTTTCATGTTGCTCAAAATAAAATATTTTTTATTCTTTGCAACGGTTTGATTTTTCAAAGTTCGAAAAACTTTCTTTAAGTGTTTATTCTTGAAAAATAGATTTGGAAAGTTTTAGAGAAAGAATATTTTTTGAAATATAGCCTTAAGCGAATTTGAATTCAAATAACTTCTTTCATTTATAGATTTGATTGAAATATTTTACACAGATTTTATCTTGGAAGATTTCATTCAAACGGCTATATACATTTCTTTACATAAGAGACAGCAGCACTATTTTGAAAAACAACCAGAACATACGCAAGAATTGTTTTTACTCTCTACAAGTGTTCAAACACTCTTTTCACATTCAAACATCTACACATTTGAAAGGAGACTTCTGCAAGGTGCTGCATTTGAATTCCCTGCTGATTTTGATTTCTAAAAGGGCTGTAAGTCTTACTTACTGCAGGAATTGTTGTGTGAATTGAATTTCTTAAATATGATTTTCACACTTAGTTTTCAGAAACGTTTAAACTGTTTGAACTACTTTGCTTTCTGAAAAATCATTTTACAGTTGTTTGAAAAGTATTTTTTTTGAGCAACTTTGAATCTGTGTTATCATTTTCTGAGACTATCCAATATTTTGAAGAGTGGACAATAGTTCTACTTGTATTTGGGTAGGTTTGAATACAACTTGACAAATTAGTCAAGGATAGTGTTTTAGGAGGTTGTTTATTCACTTTCTTGCCTTACAAGAAGAAAGGTTTTAGGTTTGTTTGTCACTTTCTCGCCTTAGAAGAAGAAAGGGTGATTTGTAAGGGTTATTTGTTCCTGAACCCGCAAAAGGAACTGTTGATATAGTATAATCCCAGGGCAGCAGTGGGCTGTGCTTGACAGAGTGGACGTAGCTTCAAGTTGAAGTGAACCACTATAAATTCTGTATTCCTTACTTTGCAGCTCTATTTAAATTGTTTGTTATTGCTCTTTCAATTTCATTTACTGTAATCGAGTGGTTCAAACAGTGGTGTTTAAACCAGTGTTCAAACACCTGTTCAAACCTGCATTCGAACTGTCTGTTCAAACTGTTGTTCAAACTAGTGTTCGAACCTTTTGTTTAAACTAATTAAACTATTCAAACTGCACTGGTTATATTTAAATTGCTATTTTAAATCCCGCATCTAACCTTGGGTGATTGCAAGAAGATTTTTCGAAAAGCATCCTATTCACCCCCCTCTAGGCTGCTCAACAATCTCTAGTTCTTAGATAAAATTCTGATTGCCGGGTTTCATTATCCAAGCAAGATATATTTTATTGAGAAAAAGAAGAATTATATAAGAGAGGAGAAAATATTACAAAGAAAAGGATAACAAATCCTCAAAAAGGAAAAATAGAACACAACAAATACAGCAAAAATGAAAAAAAAAAATAAAGGAGATCAAACAGTAGTAGCTTCCCAATCTCTAGCTACATCAGACAGATAATCCAGTGAAAGCCCCTGAAGAGTGAGCCCACAAGCTTGCAGTGAAGACAAATTTGTCCCATAATCGATCTCGATCAGCGGGACTCTGAGAAAATCCTGTTATTTCTATCAAGCCACACATCCCACAGGATTGCAAACAGCATGGCCCTCTAAATTATCTTGGCTTTTTAGCTCTTGTGAAAACCCAATAACATAATATTAAAGAACTTCAGAACTGAGGTCAGGCACACCCAATCTAGAACTTGCCACAGAAGTCAAATAGACGCCACCACAACTCCCAAACGAGAGATGTTGCCTACTGTGTAAGATATAATAGTAGTTGTCAAAGGCGTTGCCTACTATGCATGGCATAATCACAATTATCAGGGCATCGCCTAAGTGTCCTGGCGCTTCCCTGCCACCATGGCTTGTAGCACCGTGGTCAAAGGGGTGCAAGGCATGCCCCTTGCTCGACAAAGCATTGCCCACTAGGACGCCTTACGGCGTAGTCAACTGCCTTACCTTTTTTTTCTTTTTTTCTTTCTTTCTTTCTATATTTATGACATTTCCTTCCTTTCTCAATCCTCTATATCTATCAACGTTTCTCAATTGAGTGAAATAGTATAATCTAATAGTGAAACTCAATTAGTTGATGAAAAACATTTCAAGAAATTTGATATTTTGTGCACTTCTAACGTTTTGGACATTCTTGAAGTTTTTTCTTTTTGGAATTTTTGGTACTTTGATTGTATAACAATTTGACAATTTTTGGATTTCGAGTATTTTCATTTCAAACTTTTATTTTGAACATATTTAGAATCTTGCTATTTTGAGTATCTGAATGGGGTTTTTAGAGAAGGGCAAGGATAATATGCGGAAAATAAAAAATAATGACACCGAAAGCGACTCGAGTGGGAGCTTCCTCATTCTAATAGGTAAATCTATTCATTCTGAGAAAAGTGATCCCTAACAAATCTCACAACTGCTATATGATAAATGAGACCTATCTGTATATGGGAGGTTCACCTTTACATGTGAATGGTAGCATTTATTCAGAATTTATATTTTTGAGAAGAGTAGCATTACTCCATTCTAATAGTTAGATTTGATCCTATAAAATACTAAAACCTGTAGTTCTTGAACCTAATTAAAATTTTCTAACCTCTAAAACTCGTGATAAACTTGAAACCACTGTGTCATATGTATTAGGGAACATTTTGAAGGAAACAGTTTTCCCACTAACCACAGTACGGCATTCACTAAAACATCGTACGGTGTCAAAACTATGTCGTATTTTGTACACTAAAACACCATACAGTATTTTTGAACACTAAAAACATGGCTGTGCCTATGCCGTTATTTTGTACATTAAAACATTATATTGTGCATTGTATAGTTTATGGCATCGACATATAAACAGTACAGTATTGTGTTTTGTATAATGACGACCTACAAAAATAACGGGGGGAAAAACACTAAATGTAACATTTTAGTGTTTGTATTGTTTTGTATTAGTCGAGCCGACACCGCACAGTGCTGGTGATAAATATAAACAACACATCTCATCTGATACAGAGCACACACAAACACTAAATGCAACGTTTCATGCTACCATGCTCAGGCCAACTGGATAACAACACAAAAAGCACGTCCCTTTACAGTGTTGGTCGTAACTGTAAGGAATCGGATCCTCTCCGGTTCAAAAGTGCGTAGTCATGTGCAGTGTTATAACTTCATAATTTTTAATGAATTTAAAAATAATGTTAACCATACAGATGGAAATAAAATATCAAAATACATAGTCATGTCAATTTTCATGAGATTTGAAAATAAATAATCTATTCAACTTAAGCAGGGAAGAGATGACATTTAAAAATTATATTGAATTTTCAATCCTTAGGATGTATGCTTCATTAAAGTTTGGATTTTACGAGTATGAATTGATCTCTTGTTCATAACTGCCTAATAATTGTTCTCTTCCGGCACAGCCCTTGAAGTAGGTGGAACCTGGGGATGTAACTCAGGCACATTGACTTGTGGGTTATGTGCAAAATTTTGAGGTCATTAAAATTGAACCATACCAGAAACTGCCTTAATCCTAGTCCTTCCATGCTTTTGAGCTTCTTTGGGAAGAGCCCAAACAAGGGGGTTTAACCCTGATGAGGCAGTTGCAATGGGGGCTGCGATTCAAGGTGGCATCCTTCGTGGAGATGTTAAGGAGTCGCTTTTGTTGGATGTCACTCCTCTGTCACTTGGTGTTGAAACTCTGGGTGGCATCTTTACCAGGTTGATCAATAGAAACACAACCATCCCACTATAAAGTCTCAAGTTAGTTCTCTACACTGAATAAGTTCTTTGAGATTGCAGGAGTACTTAAGTTTACGATGTCAGTTTACAATGCTATTCATTTAGTATGATAGTCGCATTGCAAAATCATAATTTGGGCCGTGTCATGCGCAATATGCAATTGAAGACTTCAAATTCTTGCCAAAACAAAGTTATTAAGGTAGGAAACTTACTCTTGAGTCTTCATTTTTAATTCTTGATTCCAACTATTACCATGTTTTCTTTTGATAAGAAGTTGGATGTTGATTTGGAGCCATAATCATGATTATTTATAGTTTCCATGATGATTTTTGTGTTGAATGATATGAGAGTTGTTCATGGAAGTATTATGTGATTAATAATATCAATTATTTGTGTGTTGGACCCAAAAATGATTTAATTGGGTTGTATTGGTTAAGTTGTATTTATGTTGGTTTTTTAAAAATTAGTTGTCTTGTGTGGAAATTGTAGAGGCAATAAGGTTTTTGGGCTTTTCCGCCTAAAAATATTTCGAATTTGGCAATTATTTTTTCTGGAGAGTTGTAGTTCTATTGAATACCTACACTTTGGCTTTGGAATCATCTCAATCCAAGGCGTGTGGAAAGAGTTTTGGAATTTTAAAGTTTCTGTAAGAAATTTACTGGACTATGTTCCAAAAAAGATTGCTGTTGTTCATGTGGATTTTTAGTCCTCTAAATGACTAATTTTGCAAACATGTTCAAAAGATGAATTGTTAGTATTTGAGTACTTAAGAATTTATCTTTCGATAGAAAAACACTTTGAGTCCTATATTAGGAGTTGTTGCATTTTTAATGCAAGTTGTTTTAGTTGGAAGTTTTTGATGATTCAAAACTGCAGAGAGTCACTGTTTGCTCTTTTTAACAACACTAGAATGCGAATCACTCTTTGTAATTTAAATGAAAGTTATAACCCTATTTATTAGCTAGGTATCTTCTTTTTGCTACAATTTAAAAATGGGTGTGTATCAAAAGTTAGCTCAGTATTTCTGAAAGTAGTAAAAATTGAAATTTCTGAGTGGACATTTCTGTATGCCCTCTGTTTTGGCCTGATTGGCTTATCTGGAGCTTGAATCATTTAAAGTGATCAGCATAGATAACTAGATTATCTAACTTTTCTATTTCGGGAGTATTCCCATTTGAACATAGTAGAAGAAGTTGTAGTGTTCTAGCTTGAAGTGGTTGTTTTATGAAAGGGAAAGGCTTTAAGTTGTTTCCTGAGATGATTATGAACAAATTATTTCTCATGAATGATTGATTTCGTTTTCTATCTTGTTAAACCTTTATGGGTGTTGGTTGGAGAGTCTTTGATGGCTACTTTGTGTGTGGTCATTTGAATGACCGTTGTTGAAATCTAATTCATGACTTACATTTATTATTAAGACTTGATTTGTATAGCTGTGTGTTCATTTCTTTTTGAATACATATTGGTTTGTGTTGAGTTGAGGCAGGTGAAATCGTTGGACATGTGTGACATTAACCTAAAGAAGGCTATAGGATAGAAAATAAGTTGAATTGAAACTCAGATATTGTTTTACGTGGATTAAGGTAGAACGAACGGTTGTTTTTGCATGGACAATTCAAGGTGAAGTTATGAGAGTCGTCTTGGTATCTAGTTATCTCACAATGATGTTATATGACGTTATTGGAGATAGTAGCAGTCGAACTACCGAGGGAAGCAGCCGGTCGTTGATGTTAAATGAAGAGATTGATCAAGTTTTGGAAGCGTGACAGTTGATTAAATGGACCATCTTGTCAATAAATAGTAGAATAGTGTGGATCGAATTAACCGGTTGTTGTTAGTTAATGATGCGCTGTTGTAGTTCGACATAGTGGATTACAACACGTTGAATAGAGGTTATTGAATGAACTGTCTTGCTATTGAACTTAAGATTGTTTTTTGTTCCATGCCTTAAATTGATATGAGTTGAACAGCCATTTGTCGGGTAGTACCTTTCGAAGTTTGATTCGGATTGTGTACCCGGTTGTTGGGGTACATTTCAATTGTTGGTTGTGATCGAATTGAGTTGAACAACCCCCTACATGGAGGATTGAATTGACGGAAAATATTTTGCCTATGTTGGCCCAAAGTTAGACCCCGTGCTTAGGTTAAATAATGCACAAAATGTTTTTGCCTATACTAGCAGTCAATGAATCCATTTGACAAAACTGTTAGGGATTGCGTGCTCTAGTCCTAAAGTTAGAGCAAAATTGGCTAAGTTTGCTATAACATTCATGACCTCATCACGGGTCGCTCAGTAAGATCACAATTTGTTCAAATGTTTAAGTTGTTAAGTTGTAGAATCGACTTGTAAATTGGTTTGATCAAACGCTAGGCAAATTAAAGGGGTGGTTGAAGGTTTAAGAACTGTTTATGTGAAGTTGATGGACCTTCTGGTTAAAGGATGATGAATCATCTGATTAAAGATTGATTGGGGTTATTTGGTTAGAGTTTGGATGCTGTGTTTGTATAGTTTGCCGCACAGTTTTAAAATTGATGTTTGATGTTATCTATGTGCCACTATTCACTCATGTATTGAAAAAATGGAACAAATTCTTGAAACTTTTATGTCATTTGCTCTTGATATAACCTAGCAGGAGTCTTTTTGCTATAACTTTCCTACTGAGTGTTTTATCGCCCACTCTTTGTTGTTATTGCCTACCAGGTGAGCAAGTTTGAGCGAAGATTGATTGAAGATTGATTGGGGTTAGTTGGTTAGAGTTTGGATGCTGTGTTCGTACAGTTTGCCGCACAGTTTTAAAATTGATGTTTGATGTTATCTATGTGCCACTATTCACTCATGTATTGAAAGAATGGAACAAATTCTTGAAACTTTTATGTCGTTTGCTCATGATATAACCTAGTAGGAGTCTTTTTGTTATAAATTTCCTACTGAGTGTTTTATCGCTCACTCTTTGTTGTTATTGCCTACCAGGTGAGCAAGTTTGAGCGAAAAGGAGAGAGATGAATATGCAAGATGGAGGCAATGAGATTTTCATTCCATAGTTGTTCAAGTTTAGAGTTAATTGAATGATTGTAATTAAACCTGTTGGACAATGTTGTAATAAAATAGACCCTATTTATCTTATAGTTCTCTGAAATGATAGGAGATAATATTGAAGATTATTGATTGGTTTTGAAGGTCACCAAGTTTGGTTTGAAGATTGCGGGTTATTACTTTAGCATAATCCACCCATGCTATTAATTATGCTTGGCAACATTGCGATGATTGGTTTTAGTTGACACCCTGTTGACCTGCTAGGGATGCGGGAAACCGGGGTGTCACAGCCAAAACTGACAAGATCCATTTTGCATCATATCAAAGGGATTCCTCGATTTGGGCTGAATTGGGCTGAAGAAGCGATGTCACTCGATCATTATCAAACTGACTGTAATCTATGAGTGGAGGGACATCAGGTTGAAGGTAAAGAGGATTGGTTAGACCTATTGGACTAATAAGGATGCGATAATGCGCACCTGAAATGACAAAAAGGTACAGAAGGTAGGGAAGAAAAAATCAAGGATAATGAAAGCGCCGAGATGGGTTGGCTCCTCATAGTTCTCCCTTTAACACCAACGGTAGATAGGAATCGAACTGTCTCACGATGTACTAAACCCAACTCACGTACCACTTGAATCGGCAAACAACCGAACCCTTGGGATTGCCCTTCTCATTATTGCATTATATATTTTCTTCCTTGTACTCCTTGTTCTACGCTAATGTACATTTTAGTTAGAGAAGGTAAGCTTTTTTTTTTCTTGCATTGTAGATACATGTCTCTAGTACCGTTGAAGTCTCCTATGTTATGCATTATAATGGAGATTTCATTTGTTATGGCAAAACGGTGGATCAGATTTACAACAATAATAGGGACGGGCGTGCTACACTTTGAGTGACGGATTATCCGTCACTAATAAATATTTATAGCGACGGAATAAAATTCCGTCGCTAAATAACTTTTAGCGATGCAACTATTTATGACGAACTTTTAGTGATGGAATTATAACTTTTAGCGATGGAAAAATCCATCGTTATTGTAACTTTTTCTTTTAATGTATGAAAGTATCTCCTTTTTCCCCCTCTCCATATGATGATGTGAAAGAAGCTGGGTGAGTGTTATCAGTTATGTACAAATTTCGGCATAAAAGCTTCTTATAACCATAATTCTCCATTCCTAGTTGCAAAGAGATCGGAAGGAGCCTCATTGTTTCGAAAAGAGTGAAGACGTTGGATATTTGGGTTTATGAAAAGAAGGAAAATTTTCCTCACATAATCGGCGCATATCCAGCTAATGCGTATAAAGACAATCGGTGATCATACATTAAAATAGAATTCGAAAGCATTTTCAGATATGATTTTTATTGTCTTGGTTCTTTTTGCATGAAAGCTCTCATGTCCAGGTAACGTTATAAGTTATTTTGTAGGTCGATATTATTACACCTCCACCCACAGTCTCAACTCCTTGAGATTATGAAGTTTGGAGATTAACTTTGTTATTAGGTAAGTTGGTCTCGAGCTTCTAAAGCTCGAGAGTAAGTGGCCATAGTCAACACGTACGAATTTGTACGCTAATACACTGCGGAAGTGTGTCGGTGAAAGGGTGGGGGAAAAAATAGTCTCAACCTTCACTAGGTTGAGACGAAAAAGAGTGCGGTATTTTATAACACTCTGAAAATATAGGGTACGTTGAGAAATCCCTTTTTGTTTAATTTTAGGTCAAGGAAAAATTCATTGGGACATTCCTATCAATAATTCATAATAAGTTTACTTGTGCTTGTTAAACTTACCATCCCCAAAGGGTCGGATATGATTTGCAAAGGTTTCTCATGTGTTTAAGTGGAATAGTGAGAAATTGGACAAAAGGATCAATTAATTTATGTTTCCTTTGTTGTATTCTTCCAATTAGTTGTTCCAATTGCTTTAGTTGGAGATGCACTGATTTTGTAAGTTTCCCCATATTATTCGGAAAAATAACTAACATTATTCAAAAAAATAAAATAAAATAAATAACCCAAACACCATTCACAAAATAATTAACATAAAGAAAATAACCCGATTAGAGTTTGGTCTCTGTGTATTTATCTCGGCCCAGAATCAGATTCTATCAAACTTGTTAACACACAGTTCTATTATTGGTATAAATGGGTAATGATTCTAAAATTTTATTCGACAGAAGGCTGCGCTGTATTCACGAATAAGTATACGCTTGCATCATGCCATCATTGCATGAAACCATACAGATAGTATGCATGCATAGAAATGAGTGCGCTTTATTTAGTCATTTTTAGAGAAAAGAGAGTTAAGTCACTATGCAATTCTTGTGAACGATATAGGCTTTTAGTGTGTTAATTTTTTTTTTGTATAATGTTAGATTGTCAGTATGTCAATTTTTTTCCTGATTTGTGCTAATAATGTTGTTTTGTTTATGGTAATAAATTTGGTGGACAATCTTAGTTTTTTTAGCATGTTAAACAAAACCATTATTTTAAATTATCGTAAGAAAATTATTTATATGAATTATTTGGAAAAAATAAAAGTATTATTTTGCCACATTAAAACGTACCACCATTTTTTCTTCATGAAGTACAAAAATAAATATTCATTTTATTTTCCAGAATAAATAAATTTATTAAATAAATTTTTTTCATCATTAATAAATTTCTTATACAAGGATAAAATCATAAAATTATTTAAATGAAAACTAGTGATGGTATTTGTCAGCACTCGATATTGTCTGGATCCACTTCTGATCCAAATTTAGATATTTCAAACCTTGATTTCTAATTACATATTTTACTTAATTTTGTTTGGATCCGATTGCCCAATTAGGCTTGACCTAGTTAAATGGGGGACACCTATTTTCATTCAGGTCTTACCGGAGATCATGAGCTTTTATCTTTTTAAATTTATTTTTCTTATATAGATTGGTTCGAAATTAATAGCCCAATAGAGGCTCAATACATTATAATCCATATGATGTATTTGGACTCTCCATTTTGGATCCAAATTGTATTTATTTTTTTATTTTTGACTTTATCGTAGCTTTTATTGTGTTTTTGTAACCTGTATATTTTTATTATTTAATAATTCCAAAAATTCCCCAAAATATTTAAAAGTTGTAGTTGATATCTTGGAATAATTAATTTATTTCCTTAGATTTATCCTTTTAAAGGAAAAAGTAGGTCCTCATCTTGGAACTAATTAATTAATATGAACATAGTAATTCTATCCTAATTGTGCCACATATAGATAAAGATTGCAAAATTAATCTTTTATAAGAGGATTAGAGGATAGACATAAGAGAGTTCCCTTTTAGGGTGGTATCTTTTCTAATTGGCTAAACCCTTAGAGAAAGATTGAGATACCTTTGCAATATAAAGCAAGGTTCAAGTAAAAAAAAAATGGAGAAGAATTTTGGAGAGAGCCTTGTATTCTTCCGTTCTCAACCCATACACGCAAGTTTTATCTCTGAGTCTTTGAAATTCTACAATTAGGAGAGCTTTGTTTTCTTAGTAGAATAAGGTACAAAAGTAGCTTTTTATTATTTTTAAGAATTTTCTATCATTAGGTCGGTTTTTGTTTATTTCATTCACTTTTTTAGTTTTTAGGGTTCTATTTATTATCTTTCTTTCATAAGAGATGTTGGCTATGAAATATACCCATGTCTTTGTGTCAAAAAGGGTATAGAGCCGTAATCCATATTTTTTCTCTTTGTTTTCATGTTTGAAATTAAAATTTTATTATTATTATTATTATTATTATTATTGTTATTCATTTTTAACTTTGAGCATAAAATAAAAAGGGCTATGAATAAACTCCTCTCATACTTGAGAAAGGGACAATCTATAGCCAATGTAAATC